>JAHQIW010005455.1:0-65833 GCA_019055375.1 Parelaphostrongylus tenuis | reverse complement strand
AACGTATGCAGCAGAAACCTGGTCGCTACGTAAGCAGGATGAAAGATCCTTGCCGTTATCGAACGCGCAGTCGAAAGGTCGATGCTAGGAGTATCCCGTATTTCGCAAATGAGACAAAGGATCCGAACTTCCGACCTACGTCAACGATCGAAAATCAGAGACGCCGTTCTACACGCCAGGATGTCGAAAATAAGGTGGGCCGGACACGTGATGCGCTTCAAAGACAACCGATGGACGAGAGCCGTTACCGACTGGATTCCTCGGGACGTCAAGCCCTCTAAAGGAAAACCACTGACCCGTTGGTCCGATTTCTTCACGAAAGCGATGGAAGAAAGATATGATGCTTAGCGAATTCCTAGAGCGAGGAGGACCCACTGGGCTACTCTTGCACGCGATAGGGAAAAATGGAAGAGTTGCTGGTACCCGCTCGAGTCACTCGACGATCAACGGGACGACAGGTGATACAGGTGATCTGACGAATGTATGATTATTTGATAGCTCAAATCAAGTGAATATTAAAAGGTGTATTTTATTGCTCATATTGCTTGTTTTTAACGCCATACCAGTCAAAATGAAATTTGCTTTAACATTTGATGACTTCTTGCCTGATAAAAGGTTCTTTATAATGAAATTTTAACCATTAGATAGAGCAAATCTTTCTGATTATGAAAATATGTTTGCTCTTTAGTATTACATCTGTACACACACCCTAGCCGACTAGAAGTGCTCACTGAGTGTGAAACTCAAAATTCTTTCGACGTTACAAAGCTCAAAGAAGTCCTCTCCGAAAGCCAAATATACCATTATAATTGGAAAGATTTTCTCTATCTGACGATAAAAAGTTATTACAACATAACTTCTATCCACTGAGAAAGTTATCCACTGAGAAATCTTCAAATGAGGAACAAATTCTTATTTTGTGATACGGCGTCAAAAATAAGCTATTGAGAAATTAAACATGCCATTAGAATACACTTGACTTGAGATATCGATAAACTGCAAAAACGTTTTGCAAAAGCAAGAACTACGTTTTTACCGAGGGCCTCAAGTAGCGCCGCTATAATAAAACAGTACCGAGTATTGGCTGAAGACTAATTACTAGGGCTTCCACTTTAGATATGAAGGCGATAGCAAAAGCCGGTGCCATCCGTTGACCATTGCCAACCCTCTCTATTATACAGAATAGTTTCCAAACTATCAAAGACCGAGCAGCCATCAGCTAATGAATCGACAAGCCGTACCTATTCATATCTCCTTGATATTGTATGAGGAGCTCGTGAATGGCTTGTAATGCGGAGCCATTCGACACCTTAGTAGAAAGGGCGTTGACCTCGAACGTCCGTTACATATGTGCTGTTAGGACGTGCTATCCGTAGACGGTCCAAGAACATTTAAGTGTTAGTGAGATAGGCTGGAGTGTGTTTGAGCAGCTGGAATTTTATTAGAGTAAGAGACCGTCCTATTCTATCCGTTGGTCCGTCTACACAGCTGATGATAGGTCTGGCCTTGGATATTGATGTATTGTTAGATATAAGACCATCAGCGAATATCAACTCATGGGCTTTTATAAGCAAATACATGACTGCACTTAACTTTATAGTCCACTTTATCTGATCCGTCAGCACAGTTTTTTTTTATTGTGCGGATCCCAGCACTTTTAGCATTCAATTGATTTTCTCTTCTTCAACGGCGTAGAATAGTGGTTGAACGAATCTCCCTGCAATCTCGAGGATAGCCTGTATGTGGCTCTCCATGGGTCGATGTTGTTGATTGCCCGAGAGAGTTGAGGTGGAGCTCGGCTCCACGCGCACCGTGACGAGCATCACAACCACTCGACCACGGCGCCCCCATAAGACTGGACACGTTGATAAATTAACTTTCATATGAAAGATAAGAGATTATTTTGAAACAGCTGGCTTTCCCACTCTGATCCGCACATTTCAAAAGAAGGTCAATAGAGGGTAGCATCCTTTTGTATTTTTGGTAGCATTCTTTTGTACAATATTTTTTTGTCATATTGATTTCTAACTGACGAGGAATTACCACAATCTCCCCACCCTTATCACTAACGGAAAGCCTAATGTTTTTTGATTTTATCGTCTCCCGAATCTATCGCATTCCACATTTGTATTTCTGTGATGTTAGAGCGAAACTTTTTCACGCGATAGTGAATGAGGATTTTGAAATTTTCGTTCGCAAATGCCCGAAAATTCATGTCAACTTCATTATTGGGGTTTTGTTATCTATAAAATTGTTGAGGACGTGGCGGTAATGGTATACCCTTGTTTCTTGTTCTTCATTCCTGATACGTTCTCCATTATAGTCTTTTTGTGGAGTCTTTCTTGAAATTCATGTAAACTGCACGCGATCCTACACAAGGAAATCTTAGAAATGGGTTGTGTAATAAACCTGATTCCAATCATAATACCTTCGTTACGCGTGTCTCTCTCGTCCCAATCGAGCGATTTCATTATCTATCGTAGTGCAACAGCGATATGGGTATGGTGAGAGTTCGAAGGACCCTTATAATTTTGCTGCAGTTTTGATATTAGTCTGCTATTGTTCGTATGTTCACATAGGGAAACACAGATGGGCTGGTCATATAATAAGAAGATGGAACGACAGATGGACAAAACGAACTACAGAATGAACCTCATGTGGCTATGCCCGATCCCTAAGATGACCACCAACACGTTGGGCGGACTTATTTGTAAGAAGCATTAATCAGCTGTACTTGCAGCTGTACAGCAACATTTTACAGATTATGGCATAATTTCGCGCTGCCGCCATGCTCAAATCAAGCTACTATCATCGACGACAATCGCGAGAAGAAGAAACAAATGGAAAATGTTCTGGGGTCCGCACAATCCGTGAGGACGGCCCGTCCAAGGTATCCAAGTACGTAAATAATGGTTCGTCAGGACGGGTCTATACCTTAGTCGACAAGCGCTGACAGGGTTGCATTCGTTCCTTTGCTGTCAAGCGCTTTGTCATAGCCTCTAAAGGTCGAAAAAAGGGTCAGATGGTAACCCCAACAAACTTCCATGACCCGTGACACGATTTCAACGCAGTTCACACAGCAGAAACCTTTTCAGGATCCTGCTTGCTCACTGACTGAGCCTCAAAGTTATATAGCAGGAAAATGTTTCTTTTTGGAAGGATGTGACCCACTCGTTAAGACATAAGCTATTTTTGACACAAGGAAAATCTTTTTAGAGTTGTCCCGACAAAAGTCCTTTCTGTAATATTTCATCACTCATGATGATAATGCTCCCACAGGACCCCAAATGACCAAAAAAAATTCCCTCAATTTCATGGCGGCGCACGCCGATGCAAATTCACATGAAGACGAAACACCGGCTATAGCAGCTGATCGCGACGCGACGTCCCCAATGTGTTAGATATTTCGTAGCACGGTGGCGCAAAAGGGTTAAAGGAAGCTGTTTACTATGCGAACAGAAATTTGTATATCAAATTTTTTTCTGCTAATAAGTGAACGCTGTTATAAACTGCGAACTAAGCCATGCCCTTCGATTTAGTTTATTCGAAATAATAGGTTTCAGATAATGAAACTCTCATTACGGCAAGGCAAGAAGGTAAGGACATGTTGGCAAGGATCCTTAAATTATAAAGAATTTCATCGAGATTGGATAACATTTGTTAGAGCTGAGCAGTGCTTCATCAAAGTCTATTTGTGAAACTTCGATTTTGACATGATAAGATTCGAAGGGCGAAGAAAGAGTTAAAAAATGAGTTGAAGCAAGGCCTCTCTTTCAAAGTGTCAAAAGTTAACTTCATCATAAACATTTACATCGTCTTCCCAAAAAATAGACATATGGTACATGAGAGTCCTCAAGTTAATATGTGAGAAGGTAATGTGAGAAATATCTAGAACAGCTACTTATATTGAAAATAAAAATAAACCAAGTAGGACAATAACTAGACAAAGAACACGACAAGAAATCACGAGGGCAAAACAGAGAATGACCACGTTTTCGAAAAATATTCAAGCTGAAGCGCTCTTTACAGTGTGAAGACCCACTGATATGCAACACTCATTGGAGCAAAGCACATCGTCCCGAAAGTTGAAAACCGTACTTAATTACCAAACTATGTATCATCACCGCTTCTCAAAACAGAGCTCGCTACAATGGAACTGAAATTTTGAGCACATTTTTTCCTGATCACCAGTATACGTAAAAAAGTGTTGTAGAAGTAGTGCGAACTCCAAATTCACAACACTCAAATAGAAATCTTTCGTAATTAGGGAGTTCACCCAAACTAAGCGTAAGCCATGAGATGAGTTCGCAACTCGGCTGAAATACACATCTCCACGGCTGAATTTGCAGCAGGACCTCGTTGAAGAACGGCTCGTGCGAGATAATCTGCAATGAGGCGAGTAAGCCTATGTGCTTTGTGTACGAGATTCCTGAAATCATGGAACAGACTCTTAAAGTCCGTGATTTCTGGAGCCAACGGATCCGGACGTGGAGCGTAGCTAAGACGGCAATACGGATTGATGAATTCACCTTCAGCATTGTACATAGATGCCTTAACATAAATGATCTACCCATAAATTCCTTTAGCTTAACGCGTTTTCACCGTATACCTGTTCTTCTTCCGGTGTAAGAATCTGTCGATCGCTTACTGATGGAGCTTCGACTAGCTGAGTAGCCCCAATAGCCAGAGCGCCGTACTGATCGCTGAATAGTTTCAAGTTCAGTAAACACTTCACACACATGAACAATTAGGCAAAATAATAATTGGTTTAAGTCGCTGTACGATTAGTACAACTAATTTGGATGATTGAACCTCTATATCAACGATTAGAACACGAATAACAACACTAAAGTACGACCAATCTCTCGACAAACCAACCCGACATAATTCGTAGCGTCACCCAGTATATTTGCTACGCCAATAGCAATAGTTCGTTTATCAACTATAGTCGTTAAATTTTGCAAGGTTGTCATTTCAGGTACGACCACCTTCTCTAAGAGCATACGAAACATTCCTGCCTGAATCGCTTCGACGGACTGAAATTTCAACGTTTTTTTTACATCAATTGGTCATAAGGAAAAAAAAACCTTGGAAAAACGTAGAATTTCTACGAGTGCTTGTGAAACAATTATGTGGAAGATTTTGCAACCAAATGCTTTTAATTAAACTACACATATTACAATATATTGAAAAAGGCCCACATGCGTACCCTTGCAAGCATTTCTGCTCCTCGAACAACAGCAAATTGGCAAATAAAACACGACAAAGTGTTTCATAAACTTTGGCGTTTTGCTGAACTGCACTCGTTGGAACATACTATTGAGCAGAATACTCATTGGATCGTTAACACCTTGCGTCATCTGAAATTCCGGAAGTAACACATCTCAAGCAAAAAGGATAAAGAACAGTACTCTTAGCGATGATACAATCCTCAAGAAACAAACATCGTTGTAGGTGATTGAATGTATATCTGATTCATACGAAATGCAGTGGCTTATGATGTTACGAATCAGTGTAATGTCATCTACCAATAGTCTAGAGGAACTGACCTCAACCACAGGCAGTATAGCATTGGCTAGTTGAAAACCATACTGATCTAGAGACTTTGATCCCACTAGTCTTAAAAAACCAATGAAGATAAGCAGGAGATAACTTGTAATAAAATATTACAAGACATTTGATTACCTGGAGAAGTGTTGCATAACTAGAGCCCCATGCTCACGCATCACTACTTCCGGGCAACGCTTCAAAAAAGTCTGAAAGATCGTTTACTTGCTAAATGCTAAACAAAATAATTAGGCAGTTCGATATCCAGCAACGTACCTCCACAACTGATAATGCCGCAGGTATATTGGCTGAACGCGCCCAAAGATCCTTAGAGAGTAAGTATGGGAGGAAAGACACGTACTTTGGGTCTACATTTGGCGAACGCGTAAGGGACGACGAAAGAAGCACACCTGTTAAAACACCCGCATCACAATCCCTAAAATCACATAGAAAAAACAAAGGAGCTCACCAGTGATCTGAAGCGCGTAGGGTACGAGATCCGGCATATCCTGGCCAAAGATCTTCTCCAGCAAAGGCATCAGTTCAGCGTCCAGCCTGCCATCGGGAAGGCTTTCTGTCTGAATTTATCCATTAATGAAGGTAGATAAAAAGATAACGAAAATTGTCTTGATTTACTAAAAGTCTTATTTAACCACTTTTAGCAGTGGTATAATTTGTCGAAAAAAAAAGATTTGGCAGAAAATGAGTGCCGGTAGTGCACTGGATTTGACGCGCTTTCGGAGAGAATGAGATGCGGGTTTGGATCCTGTTTGAAGTTCAAGATTTCACATACCACTCTGTATTATTAGCTGTATATAGTCTTGACTTATTCGCACATTTTGTGCTACAATGCAACCTTATAACTTCACGTTGAGGGTTTTTTGCCGTATATCATAGTGCAGAGCTCATAGTTGTTGGAGTGCATCGCACAACATGTCTAACCACTGTGTCACTCACGCTTATATTGTCAGAACACAACGAAGGATATCACGGCTTAGTAACATTTCTCACTGAAGGGCTACCAAAGAGTTCGGCATGAGGCCAACAGGGCCTCAGAAAGCGACTTTGTATTTTCGAATATACAACGGTAAATTTAACCCGTGCAAATTACGTGTTTTGGCATTACAGCCTCGTCAGTTGTACAGTGCCTTTCGATTAAGTCAGTTCTTCGCGGAGAGATATTTCCTACAAAAAGGAATCGATGCCGAAATATTTACACTTGCCACATGGCTATAGAATTACCAAACGGCATGTGTTGTATACCCAATTGCTCTTGGCTGGCAATCGTGAAATTACATACCATTCATTTCGAATGAATTCTCAAGACCACGCTCAAATTCAATATGCCTGATAAATTTTTTCTGAGCCATGCATGTGGTCTGTTATGGGCACTTACCCAGCGCAATTCACGTGTTTTGGCCTTGCAGTCAAGTGCGGCTAAGTGTACAACATTATCCGTGGTGACTTTTATCAACTGACGTAGAGTGTAAATATTACGTCTACGGTTCCTCAATGTAAGGAGGTTTTCCCTCGAAAGGACTGGTTTGAACGAAAGGCACTGTGTAAATGACAAGGTTCTCAAAGCCGAAACACGCGTGTATCGCAGTATCTGAGCGCCCATAACAGACCACATGCATAGCTTAAAAATAATTATCAGGCATATTGAAATTTGAGCGTAGTCTTGAGAAAACAGTCGAAACAAATGTTCTCCATTTTACTTTGCGCCCTTGGATATATCCGCGAGCATCGTACTATAACAGCTAATGATAAACCACTTTCGCTAGCACACAACGAAGAGATTCCTCCCGCCCCACTAAACATTATTTCGCTATAATCAGCAATCCAAAAAAAAACCACAACCTTCTTGATGAGAACACACATCGTTTCGAAAAGAAAATGAGTGTGCACGGCGTCGGCGGGAGTCTTTATCGTTGCTTCCACCAACGACGACAATTTCAACGCTATCTGGCTACCATATCGTGCGGTTTCCTCCTAAAAAAACCACCCACCAAAGATACATAGGGAGCGAAAGAATTAGAAACAGCTATCATCAGCTCGGCTAGGAGGTAAAGCTTACATCAAGTATTGCCACGCATCGTAAAACAGCTTTAATGAGGTATGGAGAGTTCTGCGCTTTTGGATCCATGTCAAAACTTCTCACGAGATTATTCAGAAGTGATCCCACAGGCACCACACTTGCCGTCAGCAATGATACCTGGAAGGAAAACGACGTTCCCGTCTTCTTTATAAGATGATCGACTCGCAAAGATCAGTAAATTTGTCGAGTTGCAGTTTTTTTTGGTACAGAAAACTTCAATTACCTCAAAAACCATTAGAAGCTTACCGTACTATTGGGCTGTTTGACCAACAGAAGCTTATCAAGAGCATATGCAGCGTACTTCTGAAGAATCGGAAGCCGAGACGTCAGGACACGATTTGCTGCTTGTACCACCTCAACCAAAACATCGGCGGAAAGTTGATTTCGGAACGTCACAACGAATCTGTGTGAAGAATTTTTGAGGAAGAAATGTAAAATGAAGTAAATATGCGTCATCCTCCTCATATGCATAATCTATATAAGTCTTCATCTACACTTTTAGCACTCCAATGTTGTTATATATATATATATATATATATCATATATATATATATACGTATATTTACATGTATATGTTCACGTGTAAATATGTATATAACACGCACACGTGTACACATGCATATATATTATATATTCATACTTATAGATTGTATACATATTTACACATCTTCCTCTTCATATGCATATACATATATGAATATGCACTTATATATATATATATATATATATATATATATATATACATACGTATACACATAAATATTCGTGTATACGTATATGTATATGCATATATATATGCGTATATATAGATATCTGAGAGAGCTGAGTGGCATGCAGAACATTTGACCTTAGGCGGAAGTCGTACCACGTTTCATCCATACTGAGGACGCGTGTTATCACTACACCAACGAGGTCAGAGCTTTTCTACCACTCTTTTTTCAAGAAATCTTACTGGGCGTGACAACCGTTATGTGCCTACTCCGCAAAAAACGTTAAGAGTTGGATGCTAACAGCGATGATAGGATATATCGAAGGAAGATTGGTAACATAGAGTTGGTGTAGAGGCAGCACGCTTCACCTGGAACGGGCCAAACGCAGGTACAACTCCTGTATGGGTCGAATGCTTTGCTACCACTTATCAGTCTTTGATATATATGTTATTGTATGATCTGGAGAAGCACTTTTCATGAGTGTTAGCAAGATTCGAAAGTTTAAATCACTGTCTACTGCGCTAGGAGCTCCTATTTTGGAAGACTCTTTTATAACGGTGCAGCATCCGAAATAGAATCATTTTTACACCACTTGCGCGTTTTTACTATAACTTCGCTGAAAGCACGAACAGCATATGAATTTGCACAGAAAATCTCGTAGTGTCATAGTCATATAATTTACCTGAAGCTTCTTTCAAGGAGGAGAAAAAATCTTAAATTAGATAATAAAAATTACACACCACATGCGAATCACGCTAACACGATCAATCAATCGCCGTATGGATTACGGATATGGATGCACACTCGCTCAGCTCACTCCCAGCACACACACTAGGCGACAAGCATATGCGGCGCGTAGGGGAATTTCAATCTTACTTCTTTGCTACACTGCTGTGGAACGATTTTTCCAGAAAATAAGCACAGCATTGAATTCACCGAAACTTACGCTATCTAATGTTTACTCATAATTTTAAAGAAAGAGCTCTCTCCTGCAAGAAATATATATGTGTATGAAACACAAATGTCACTCTTCTGCTACAGCATTATAGAAAGGCTTTTTCAATAAACAGCTACAAAGTTTACTATCCAAGAATTTGAGCTTTCGAATGATTACTAACACTCTGATGAAGAATTGTTATCCAGCGAAAAAGATAGTTTATTCATTTGTCCCCGTACAGCAGACAAGAACCGACATATATATATATATATAATATATATATGCATTAATATAGGTATGTATGTATACGTACATATATAATAGTATATATGTATATACATATGTACATATATATACATACATATGTACGTGTGCATGAACATGAATAAAGGATAAAGGATAAAGCTCTCGGCGTTGATCAATCCCTGAGGAATGCGCCATGCATTCGACTTCAATTTCAAATTCGTTTGAGGTGATTGAATGCATATCTGGCCTATACAATGACTTGCGGTAGCCTCCCGGTGAACCGAGTCAGTGCTGCTTATCCTCCCAGGCAAGTCTGAGACCTGTCTGGTACCAATTTACCGACCCCAGAGGGATGGATGGCTTGGTGAGCCATGAGCGCGAGATCGGACCATTGACCTCGTGTGCGACGCAGAGCACCTTTAACCACTGCGCCACATGCGCTCCATGAACATGAATATATGTGTATATACATTTATGTATACATTATATATATATATATATATATAGTATATATATATATATATATATATATAAGATCTTCATAGTCCAAAGTGTAAGCGGTTGTGGTTTTAACCTGGTTACCACAATAGAGAATTGCTCATAATTAACAACGAGAAGAAAGAAAAATCTTTCCATATTTTTTCTCAAGACCAGTACATTTCGAATGACTTCCCGACTGTTGACGTTTTTGAGAGAGAAACTCCGCCGAAAAGAACTCTGATGGAAACCTCCTTTCCTCTCCCTCCAGGTTTCTAAGATACGAAGAAACAACTTCTCTGTACCAAACTACGCTCAACCTACTTAAATGCATCAGCTTTCAGAATTGGTGTATCGTCCACGCTTCCACTTAAATGACCTTGTACTTGACTGGTATAGTAATCGCCGACATTGATCTGAAAAGTCTTTACTGCTATACTATGCAAAAAATAAGAGGTTAAAAACCTACACTTCAAGGGTAAAATCGATAACATTTGATCAAGATAAAAATACTCCCATAATAAAACGATGAAGCTCTCGGCGTTGATCGATCCCTTGAGCTGGCCTTTACTATGGCTCGCGGTGGCCTACCGATGTGTCGAGTCAGTACTGCCATCCCCCAGACAAGTAGGATAGAATTTCACCGATACCGGAGAGATGAAAGGTTTAGTGAGCCTTGGGCGCTGGATCGATCTATCGACAACGTATATGTCGCGCGCGGCATCTCCAACCACTGCGCCACAGGCACTCAATGCGAGGACGATAAAAAGAAAAACTAAGAATCTACCATACTTACCAAAGAAGTTGTACTAGTTACTCCACCCTTTGCCGTTCCCGTCTTCGTTGCAATAGCAGTAACGAGGCAGTACACAACATCCAATTTCAACCAATCCCCATCAGAACAAAGCAACTGCACGATCTGAACAGCGAAAAATGGTCATCAAATGTTCGGTTTTGAATTTGACCTTGATAGAAAGGAAACCTGAGACAGTATCGAAACAAGTCGATCTTCATACTTCCTACACAAAGCTCGCACAAGATCAAATAGCTCCACGACGTCGTGTGCATGCATCAGAACCTTGAAGACATTGAAATTTTCAAGGAATCAAGAGATGACCTTTAAGACTAACCTTCAATATCTCTTTTCAAGTATTCGATTGGCTCATCTTCGAACATTTCCAGATCCTCCTGTCTCAGATGGAGATTCTTCACACAAACATCCTCTGAAAACCGATAAATGCTCACGAAAACAACCTTCTAAGCAATTCCAAGTATCAGTTTACTCACGCGCTATCGTCTGTAGAACGCCCTCTCCAATAAAGTAACTTTCATAATGAGTCTTCTGACAGATAATTGATAAAAACTCCAGAGCAAGCGCAAACCATACCATCGAATCTGAAACATCACCTACAAAAACCTTTAGATAAACTATCCTTAAGCCAACAAACAACACAGAAGTTGGAGTACATAGTCCTTTTTGCGCTATGATGTAGTCCAGAGTATGTAAGCATAAGAAATCATTACCTCGCAGAGGAGTAACTAACTCACTCAAGAACAGACTTTCGTAGGTAAGGCACTCAATACTGGTGAAAAAAAAAAACATGAAAATTCACTAAGAAGCTCGCGAAGGCATTTGCCCGTACCCAGACGCATGGAACCCACACGTAATTATTGCTTCCAAGTATGCATTGAACTCAACACAAGAAGTCTGTTGTCTATATGTAAAGGCAGGTCAATTACCCGTCAGTACATGGGTGTCAAATCCAGGCGGAGATACTTTCTTCTGAAAACTGCGATAAACAGAGAACAGAGAACGAAGTGTGGGTCACTGATCAACACCTGAAAAGCGAAGTGCACTTGACTCATTCAACACCGCAGTTGGTGAATATGTCTCGTCCATAGCCTACCAGTAACAAGCAGTGTCAGTCATATCCCCCACACCGATTTGGTTCCAATCTCTCAATCCCTTCGAGATAAAAGGCTTGGTCTGTCAACGACACGTGTCAAACCAACTAGTACATATTGTAGAACCTCCCTATCCACTGCACTGCTCTACACTGATACTATTGAATTAGACGAGTGACCTGATGTGTAATGATTCCTCCATGTGAACATCCCTCTCAGACTTCCTCAAAATATCGAGTCATTTACAATAGTAATGGGTGTTGCTGAAGACGTAACAACACGGGCTCACGTTCACTGGCTCCGAAGCATCACACAATCGGCGATCATTGCTCTGCTTGATGAGTGATGTCTTCAGAACAACGTGACAACGAATCTTTACGATGAAAGAATGGAAGTTTTTGGCGCTAACAATCCTTGAGGGATGCGCCATGAATTCTTCAACCAGCATCGCTTGAGCTGAATAAGTGCAATATCTGTTCCTTTAGACTTATTCCCCAACTTATTAGAGTCATTCACTCGACTTAGAGATGCATCGAATCAGTGCAGCTAATCTCTCAAACAAGTCTGGTACCAATTCTCTAATCACGAAGGGATGGAGGCTTAGTGAGCCTTCAGCGCGGGATCAAACCATTAACCTCAAACCATTGTGCCACTTGCGCCCCGCTCAAAACTTTCACAGAAAAAAACCTTTCAAAGTGTTGAATAGCTATCAATATAGACGACAAGTACTCTTTCCGTGACAGACACAAGTTGCCTAACGTGGTCGAGCACTCAATTTTCGCACGGAAGCTATAACCCGTCGACTCGCTATTGTTTCCACATTCTTTTCTAGTCAGCTTTGCAGAACGTTTCCGCTGAAGAGCAGCATTTTTGACAATTTACTGATCTGTCTTCACTCTGCTTTTTTTACTGTGCTGATTCCGGCACATCCAGCATTCAATTCACTACTTCATCTTCTTCTTGAACGTTGTAAAATACTGCTTGAGCACGTCTTATTGCAGTTTTCGAGAATAGCCTGGCTGTGACCGATAGGGCGTTCGCTGTGAGGAGAAATAGAGCCTTGGGTGGTAGGGATTAGCTTGTGCTGCCCTGCGATGCACATCACAAGCACTCGGCCACGACGTCCCGAGCAGCAGGATCGACTATGTAATTCCGCATCTCAATACTTTTGACACCCGAGTTGAAATGCGTGAGCCATCTCATCATAGGATCCGTGCATAACCACTAGCTCCAGAAATACCCCAGAAAGCATAGGCGCAGATTGTGAATGAGGTAGAAACGTGAATCTTGAGATTAAAACTGAAGAGATCAGCTCACCTCGTTTCACTACCAGTTTGTACTACAAGCTGCCATACGGCTTGGATGATGTTCTGCATGAATGGATTGATTTCTTCTTCAAAACGCTGAGCGTATAGTGTGAATATCTCACACACTTCCATCTAAAACTAACGAAATCCACTTTCTCTTCTGTAAGAAATGCCTCATTGTTTACACAAAGTTATGAGGTAAAGCATGAAGCATTTTGACCTTTTTAGACTAGGTCAATTTTCGACATTTAGGCATTTGAGAATTTTCAAAGCCAATAAACTTAAGATGAGATATGCCTACCTTTAAGGGGACATACTCAGTTCTTATAATCTATCATTCTATAAATTGTTTATTTTTACTGCTTTTTAGTAGTGCTATGATGTTATAAATACAATCTAGAAATATTGAGAGGTATGCAAAACATCCGACCTTAGGCGGAGGTTGAACCCGCGCTTCACCCGTATTGGGGCATCAACTACCACTACATCACAAAGGCCACCGCTTTGCCACCATTCTTTCACTCCACCTTAGTCTCAAAAATTCTCTTTGAAAAATTGAAAGACGGTGAAAAAGCGTTACTGTTTCTAACGCAAACATGTCCGCCGCTAACTTGAACGATGGATTAGAAGACACTATCTTCTCACTCTAGACGGAAATCCTGCTTGTTCAATTACTTCGCTACTTTAGAGATGAGCTCCGACAAAAACTAGGAAAGAAATCGAGAACCCGAAAAACTTTATTGGAAAAGTCAAGGTATTTTTAGTGAAGGATGAGTTGAAAGAAGAGGGTGTAACGCAATAGTTACTAATGGAATGTGTCAGAAAGCGAAGCGAAAGCAACGAGTTGGTTCGATTTTCCCTCCAACACTCTCTTTCAATCAGTCGAAGAACGCCATAAGGAGACGGCTCAGCTCATTTATTTTGATGACTGATTGCAATAACATTCGTTCGACCAGCATTCTACGCCATTCAAAAAGAAGATGAAATCTTCAAGCAGCAGCTAAAGTTACATGTAGAATGTTTAAAGACTTTTGTGAGCTATTAAAGCGATAAGATAGATCGGGACCCAGAAATAATGAAATCAGACAGTAAGTTGTGATCATGGGCTGTGGAAAACAAATCAATAGTGAACGAATACCGTTTATTTCGAGTGTTTTCTTGAGACCACGTTCAAATTTTAAAATATCTCATAATTCTTATTAGGGCTAACATGTCATGTGGCCTGTCAATGAGCTCTTGTACAGCCCGATACACGCGTTTCGGCCTTGAGCAGCCTCGGCAGTTGGAAAGAGCCTTCGTGTTTAGCCAGTCCACCCTCTCGGGGTGCCTCACTACCCCACTAAGAGTAAGCGACGACAAACCATTTACACTACTGTCAAGTGAAACAGATCACTAGATCGACAGTGCTGTACACTCGATTGTTCTTCACTGATATTTTGAAACATTATACTATAATATATTATATAGTTTGCTGGCTCAAATAATAATTATGATATATTTTTTATTTTTTAAGTGGTCTTCAGAAAACATTTGAAACAAACGATATAATTTTAAAAAAAAACCAACCAAGAACAATCGAGTGTGCAACACTGTCGATTTTGTGATTTTTCACTTGACGGCAATTGTGTAAATCGTTCGTCGTCGCCTGTTCTAAGTAGGGGGACTGGGGCCCTCCGAAAGAGTTGGCTGAAAACGAAGGGCTAGCCCGACTGAAGAGGCTGTAAGGTCGAAACACGTGTATCGGGTTGTAAAAGAGCCCATTAACAGACCACATGACATGATGGCTCGAATAATAATTATGAGAAAACAACTTGCATGTAGTTGGCATTGATCTGCAGAGGTCGTGCATTTTCTAGGATTGCATGGCTTATTATCTAATATTTCAAGTTGCAAAACACTTAAAAGCTAAAAGAACGCACAGAAGTTCCCACTATTACTACCTACTGCTATCATTGGCCTAACTTCTATAAAGGATGGAGGGATAAAGCTGTCTGCATTGATCGATTCCTGAAAGATGCGCCATGCATCCGACTTCACCAAGCGTTTTTGAGGTGATTTCGACGCATATCTGGCCTTTACAATGACTCGCCCTGGCTTACCGATGTATGAAGTCAGTGCTGCTCTACCGCTCAGACAAATCTGGTACTAATTCCTCGAATCCAGAAGATAAAGGATTTGGTGAGCCTTGAGCGTGGGAACGAACCACTGACCTTGTGTGCGCCGAAGGGCCTCCTCTAATCATTTTGTCTAAGCGCTCCCTGACATTTATATGTTTCATTTTCATGCTTTCATCTTGACGTACTTTTAACTCGTCAATGAAGGTTGGTTCTCCACCGCTAGAAGAAACTCCAGGACAGTCCATTTTCATAATCTCCAGAAATCCCTCCACCCAAGGTTTCAAGTTATCCTGAAACGATAGAGTGCATGAATCTGGAAAAATTAATAGAACTCGAGGCGCAGTTTATTGGAAATCGTGAACTAATGTTCATAAACTATTCCTATGGACTTGCCTCGAAGTACTCCGGTAGGTCTTGAAAGCATAGAGAATGAAACACTTTGCAGACAAGACACAGAATTTCAAGCCATTGAATGAGAGATTCACTCGATAGTGACGACCTTTGTGGAATGAATTCAATCATTTTCGCGTAGACTTGTGTTAGAGGCTCTTGCACCTGGAAAAAGAGTTAATACCGTAAACAAGCCAGAGCCCGAAAAATGTTAAATCTAGAGACATACCGTCAGTAAACATGACTTTAGTTCAGTCCAAAGTGATGTGGATTTGCTCTCATAACGAAACTTTTTGAACAGTTGATCCATTGCAGATAGGGCAGCCACAAGTCGGTTAAGATCATCGACTTTCAAATGCTCCACAAGTGACGGTACCAACGAAGGCCAACGGGAGGGAAAATCTCGCTGAAACAAAGACAGTTTATCACTCTACAAGCATCTCATCACCCGGAGTAGGTTATTCCGTCTTCGCCTACATAAACTATTCCTTTTTGATGAGCCTTTATGAACGAAAAATTACTAATTCCAACCTAAATACCCGACAAAATCGACGAAAAAGCTGAACAATGTTGTTGCACTAGAATCAAACTAACCTTAGCCATGAGATGTACGGCGTGAGAGAGCTGGCTTTGTAAGGTCCCGCTCGTTAGAAACATCGCCTGGAGAATCGAATTACGAATTTGCTCTTCTTCTTCAGCGCTAACATCCACTTCTGGAGCTTCGTCCTGGAAATGAGCTCGTCTTAAAACAGAAGAAAAAACTGCCTCGAAGGACCGACCTTTATTAAAGTTTGGCATTAGTAGTAGAAAAATACCTCACGAACTGTCATTTTCTTTAAACCACTCGAGACCATGGACACACGGCCACCGCATTTCTGACTGGTAACTCTGGACGATATATTTCCCCTTCTCTACATCCCTAATCTAGCGTGCCATTGTTGGACAGAGCACGCTGGGCATTAGAGATGCAGGGTTCATGGGACTACGGTCTCGAAAGGACTAATTGAAAACTTGCACGAGGTTGGTAATTCCTCTTTAAAATCGATGGCCCCGTTTCGACGATTTGGCCTGTCATAGGGCCGCTAAGCTATTAATAAAAGCTAAAGGATAAAGCTCACGGTATTGACCAATCCCTGAGAATTATGCTCGGCCTTCGACTCCCACTCGGCATCGGAGGAGTGATTGGATACATATGTGGCCTTTACAATGACTCAGGGTGGCCTACTAGTGTATCATCCAATGCTGCGATCGTCCCACAGAATTCTAGTACCAAATGACCGAGCCCGAAGGAATGAAGGCTTGGTAAGCTTACAGCACGGGATTGAACCAGCAGCCATCGACTGGTCGACCATGCGTGTTGCAGAGCACCTCTAACCACTCCGCAACAGACGCTCAATTACTTATATAAGCTATTTATGTGGAAGAAACTACCTCTCATGATCCGCCCTTTTATTTATCCGGTTGACTTCCGTAGACCCATAGGCGTATCTAACGACTCCACCTCCTCGAGCCTTTTTAAGCGCCGACTACATTACTTTTCGTTCATTCAACAACTTAGCTGCAGGTCTTGTAATGAAAAGTAGCTGTAGTCGGCGGTTAATCGGGCCAGAGAAGGTGGAGTTATTAGGCATGCCCATGAGTCCACGGGAGTCAAGCGACTATATAAGCCTTGGGCAAGGTTCGTAAATCTTACAAAAACGCCAAAGTCGTCAATTTTGATGAAAACACGCCGTTTTCGGCCGCAGATCTCGCTTCAAAAAACAAATCGCCAAAATCTTCTTTATTTTTCGTACCGTGGGCGAAAGAAAGCCGGTCTTTCAATCTATCAAGACAAAAAGAAAACCACTGAAAAAAAACGACTCACCCAATTTTTCTTGATGAAATTCTTCAACGTAACAGCGGCGGCCATACGGATTTCAGGGGCCGTCTTGTCGGAGCAAACAAGCTGTAGCAGAAGCGATGCGAATCCTAAGAACAAAAAAAAAAAATAAAGAATAAAAAAACCCTCAAATCAAAAAGAAAAACTCTAGTCAGGAAGTAGTAGAAAGCACTCCAAATCTATAACAACGACAAAGAAAAGAAAACCTGGAAACCGAACCAAAGTCTAAATTCGACAAGAAAACTGACAAAAGCAGCACATTTCCTGCAACTCTAACTCAAAACTTAACCCTCTTCGGCAATTTTAACCCAAATTTCAACCCTTATTGAGCGAATTTAATCCTTTTTAAGTAGCCTTAACTCATTCAATAAAACCTTTCAGACACAGTTCATTTGAGGATACAACTTTAGCTGTGACTCACGTGAAAATAAACCATTATTCATAGAATTTGAACTAAAACCACGCCTTTTCCCAAGTGTAATTTTCCCAATGGAGAGTACCTGAAGCCTTTTCGAATTCCCAAATGCAATGCTCGGCTTGTTTTCTGACGTTTGGATCCTGTTGAAGAGTGCCTTGAAGCGCGAGCGTGACCTGTCGCACGTTCTCATCCATTCTTCCTGCAAGAAAATAGCGCCGAGACTGAAGATAGCGACGAGAGAACGCGACGACAACTCAGAAAGAATTATGAAGAGACGACATTGCCTAGAGGATTTCAATGTCCATTTCATTCAGAGAAAATTCGTATCGAAGAAGGAAAAAGGTTAGAGATCAATAGAAAGCGCATGAATGAGACGACAAACGAGCTCTGCTGGAGATCATTAACATCGATAGAGCTTTACTGATCTACCCGATAGAAACAAAAACATTTATTATCGCGAAAATCTTGAAGAAAAGAAGTAAGGCAGATTTACGTAAATCTAGAGAAGTAATCGCGCTCCAATCGCACCCTGCTCCCGCTCCCGTGTCATTTGAATGTTTCGCGCCCTGGCGGTTTTTTTTTTCTCATAATCCCCGACCTGTTTTCTCGATTGCGTGGTGCTTTAGTTTTGATCTTCGCATAAAGTAGAAAGGGTATTACTTTTGGCCGGGTTAGCGCAGTAGTCACTGATGTGGTGTATTATGAGGTAAGGTGAAAAAAGGCGCAGGTTCAATTCTCAACCTGAATAGTCTTGCGGTCAGTCAACGATCGCTTTGGGAAGCGCGTAGCCCTTTCGGGACCGTGGCCACGGCCTCTACATCTCTAGCTGGCAACGCTGAGCGTGGTGCTCCACCTCCGTTGTTGAGCTCACAACGCTGGGGATTAGATATGCAGAGGAGGTGGAGCAAACCGTCCAGAGTTGCCAGTTAGGGATGCAGAGGCCGTGGGTCCACGATCCCGAAAGAGTTAGGCTTGGCTGCGTCCGAGACTGGAAAGAGAATGGCCTCAAAAGGCAATTTACAAATTCCTGAAGAAAACGAGATCCTCAAGACAGCCGATGGAGCTCGAAAATCATCGTGGAGGATGGACTGCGACAAAACCGAAATTCAGTGCAATGCTGGGATCCGCACAGCAAACTGGATGACGGAGCGTATAATTGGTAAGAAGATAAATTATGATCAAGTAGGCGAACGTACAGGGAGTGTGGCTCTGATGAAACGGGCGAGACCGCCGGAGCGGTTCGTAAGCCGCTAACGTACAGACCTCAAAATGGCTTGAAAACATTCTCTCTTGTAAATTATGATTTTCCAATGACTAAAGTAGTTTAGGAGTAGGTAACCAGATAATTTATAGAATATACTTTCCGTCTCGTTTTTAGTACACGACATTTTTGGGGCGTGCGTTCACTTTCAAATCTAGACACATCCCGAATCGTCTCAAAGGACCGTGTCATTATTTAGAACACGAGACTTATGCGCACCGAGTAAGAACAATTTTCAGTTATTTTATTCCATATTTTCTTCTTTTTTTTCGATGAGAAGGATGGGCGATAAATGTTACTTCTAGTCTGATGTTCAAGAGTTTTTGAGCAAATTAGGCGGCCCCGCGGTTATTCTTTTTTTTTACCGAGTCATTCGCTTAAAGTCCGTATCCGAATTCGTTTGATGTCACGGTATATGAAAAGCATGTGTTCTTCTGCAGTATGAGACGATTTGGACAAGAAACGAATCACTTTTTTCGTTTTAGTCCAAAGAATTCAATATCCATATAAGACAGTGACTTATGAAAATATACGTATATGTGCGTTTATATTGCATTATGTATCTATTTACATATACATGCAGATTCTTGACTAGTATGTATACATATACACACATATGTGTAAATTTACGTATATGCGTATGTTTATGCACATGTATATATATATATATATATATATATATATATATATATATGTATATATGCATGTATGTACACGTGAATATATACTGAGTTACTCATGATTTCTATAACACTTCGACACTTTGTAATCCTATTGTTGTTTATTAGAAAATCAGGTAACCAACAATATTCTCACTATCACGATCAATAATATGCGACCATTAGCTGAGTAAAGACTGGATGCTTTCCTCTTAGAAAGGATGACGTTGGCGATCAAAGTGACTGATGAGGTGGCTTTTGAGCTCGTTGCAATCATTGAAATATTTCTCCCGTAGATACTGTTCTAGGATTCGCAAGAGACGATAATCTGATGAAGCGATAGCAGCGATATATGGTGAACGCGGTACCGTGATCCAGAGATGGAGCCTGATGGACTGTGTTGGTGCTGAAGTAATCGCTGGAGTGTTTTGCGCATGAGCGGCTCAAACGGCGTACTTTTTCTCTTCTGCTCTCGCCTGAAATCGTATGCGCCCAATATCACCGCCTCTTCATTCGGATAGAAATTGTTGACCTCTAAATTAGATCGCGATAGAGTTTCTAACGTTTTTGCCAATATTTCTTATAAATTAAATGAGAAATATAGTGCATTATGCGGTCAATCACTGAAGCATACCTTGTCTTGTAAAAACTGATCTTCTCTGGTCAATTCCTCGTCAAGTATAGTGTTCTTTATTAGTACGATTTCGACATTACAAAGACTGCGATCTTATCGCTCCTCTTGAACCACATTAAGTAGTTGAAGATCTTGCAATTAACAGTGCAGATTTCTCCTTGGAACATCACGTACGTCATACGACTCGTTATGATGTAAAACGAGAAAGCACTTTTCCATTATCCGCACTCACAAACAAGAAGTATTTTCACTTATTTTCAACGTTTCAGTAGTCATTTGATGGCGTAGATCTCAAGAATTTCTACGGTTTACTTGATTTTTTGAATGGCCTTCATATTGCGCTGTAACAGTGAAAAAAGAAATTTTATTTCACAAGTTTTTTTCGCTAGAAAAAGCTTTTCATTCGAAATTTTATTTGAGTAATCAATAGCGCATACCTCGGAAATTTCAGCGGTGTACTTGTTTTTGAGAAAAACTTGTAATTGCGCTGCAGCAACCAAATAAAGACTGGGTTTCGCACTCGGTGCGCACTTTTTGGTCCGGTATATCTCTTCGCGGACGGCGCCATTTTCGGCTGGCGGGCGGCTCGGACGGCTATGAAGAGAGCCTGCTCGCCCTGCTCCAAAGCTAGTGAGAAATTTTTCTAATTGAAATTTGTACTTTCTTCGTCAACATACAGGATTTTAATGTCAATAAACGGTCAGATATGATAAGACGGACCTCAATAAGATTATTTTCACTTTAAATTACGTAATTGCTCATTCAAAATCCACACTTTCAAAGGAAAAAAACAACTCTTCGTGAAAAGGCCATATTTATAAGCTTTATCGAACATTTCCACAATATTTTATTTATACTTACCTACAATTCAATCAAATTTGTCCCTATTTCTTTCATCTTTCCGTATACTTTATTACATGAAATGCATGAAATTAATTATATTGGCTGAAAATTGAAAAACATTGAGCAGTTTGTAGAAAAATAGTGCTGCTTTTTGCATGTAATCTCACATCATCGATAATTCTTGATGGTTTTTTGATTATTAGTGCAGTTCAAATTTCCATTTCTCAGATCAGCACATAATTTCGTTCGAATTTACTATTCATAGCTATGGTATGCGAAGAAGAGATAAAGGTATTGCGGTTCTTTCCCGTTCCCTTCACCCTGTTTGAGCCCTTTGGTAGTAACGTATAGAACGTTTTAGTAGTCATTCGGTAGCCAATATCGAATGAAGTTAAACGATGTATTTTATTCCTTGAATGGCCTGTTTTCTTCGCTGTAACAGTTGAAAAAATATTTTGTTCACATTCTAGCATTTCTTGCCGGATAAAGCTTTTTTCATGAACAACTGATAATCATTAGATAGGAAAAATCTTAGCAATTCAACGAAGTATTTGAATTTCATAAAGAACATCCCAGAGTGTTGTAATGCTTGGAAGAAGATTCTATTTCGCAAACTTAAATAATTTTCAATGTCCGCATCCTGTTTTGACTTTTTAGGAAAAAAAACATGCTTTCTAACTTTTGTCAGAGTTATATTGACCATTCGATTGTTTGAATCTTGAAAATTTTGATGGCGCACTTCATTTTTAAAATGGCTCCCTGAATCGCTCTGACAGTAGAAATCAAAACATCTTCACACTCAAGCATTTCCCACTGACGATAGCTTTTCCGCTGGACTTCTGTTAATTCTTCATTAACTCAAATCCCGACAAAATTGCACATTTATTTTATTTTTGAAAAGAGCTCTTAATTGTACTGTAGCAGTCAAAGAAGGTTACGTTTCGCAGTTAGTTGATGTGTTGCTAAAGACACAGTGACTTGAGGCCAATTTCGCGAAATTGGCCATTTGGAGTGCAAAACCCAATCTTCTTTTGGCTACCAAAGCTTACTACGGACTCTTCACAAAAAATAAAAAAAGTCCTTGAAATCAGTGAGATTAGCACTATCGTATGGTCAATAATTGTTGTTCATTGAAAACCTTTTTCATGCGAGAAATCCTTAAATGTGAAACCAAATTTCATTTCAACTGTTACAGCAGAAGAATTGAGCCATTTGAGAGACAGATACACCATTCTAATTCGCTTGATTTCAGCTATCGAATGAATACTGGTAATCTAGTGAAATGGATCTTTTCTAGAATAAGTCAAAGTCTCACGATCACAGTTCTTGAATTGCGATTGCATGTGACAGGAATTGTTTTCAAAAGTTCTACCCAGATATTCCAATTTTTTTTAGCAAAAAAAGTCTATAAAAATCGAAATATAACTATATAATCCCAAAAAATCCGCCTTCAATTAGAAGAATTGGTTTGCGATTGCAAAACGTTATCTTTTATTTTCCATTAGAACGTACCGTGGGATTATTTCCAAACAACAAGCTTAGTATCAGAGTCAGAATTTCTCAAGCTATCTACTGACTACAAAAACATCAAGAAGATATGAGAAAATGCCCAACAACAACTGGGAAAATAATCCTTTTCGTAAGTGGTTTTTCTTTAGAAAAGGGAAAGATTTTGGGAGCATTAGCGTTAATCTCGCCAAAATCATTCATAAAGGAGTCTAATCAGTAGATTATCGTTTTTTTTATGACAGTGTTCTTCCGAGAGCTTTATTAACTCAAATTTGTATTTAACACGCACCACCCTTCGTAACTGTCCACACTGCGCGCCCAGCCGAGGGTCATATTGTCCCTCATCGTTCGCAAGGGGATATGGATGGGATTTCGCAACACACCGCGCTATTTGCAAAATAACGGCTATGTCCGAAACCCAAACTTTTTTTGGTTGCTACAGTGCATAGAAAAATTCCTACATATCCGTTAGCCAAGCGCCACTTTGACTCCTTGTAAAAAGCTTAATTTGAGGTTGTTTCTGACGGTTGAATAATCAATCGATAGCCAAAATCAAAACAATTTAGAAGGTTTATGTTATCTTCAAAAAAGCCTCGCCAAAAGAAGACTAAATTTCGCAAAACTGAATCACTTTTTTTGTACGGTCCTCACCTTGATGCCTTGGAAAAACGTTTTCTTGGTCTTTTTCTATGTTCAAGTAACCATTCGATAGTTCACATTATGGGAATTTTAGTGATGTATTTCTTCTCTAAGAAGGCCTTGTTATTGCGCTGAGGGAGTAAAAAAAAAATTTTGTTTCTCATTAGAAAATTTCTTACTGATCAGAGCTTTCCCTTTGGACTTTCAATAATTAATCAATGGATTACATCTTAAGAATTGCAACGATCTATTTAATTTCAAAAGTCGGCCTCACATCACGCTGTAACAGCCAAAAGAACTGTTTTTCGCAAAACTGAAAAAAGTCATGAAGTGCGAAACCTAATTTTCTTTTGGTTGTTATGTAGCGCTAAGAATTCTGTTGAAAAACCAAAAACATTACTGGAATCCTTAAGACTTGATCTATCGTTTGGCTCTTGAAACTATGAAAGAGAGGCCCTGATTAGCAAGAAATCTTTGAATGAGGAACAAGTTATTATTTAGCTCTTTCAAAGCAATACAAGGCTATTTTGAAAATAAAATACACCATTCAGTTTCTATTGAGTTAAGCTATCGATTGATTATTCAAGCACTAGAAACGATCAAAAAATACGTTTTTCTCAATGGATCGGAGTGAAGAGAGGATAGTTGAAGTGGTCGATTTTTTGAGAAACCCCAAGCTTCTTTTGGCTGTTATATCGTGATACCAGGTCCATTATGAAACCCGATTATTGGTTCCCCTAAGATTTGATCTGTTGACTGTCTAGTAAAACTCTGAAGGAAAAGCTTTGGTCAGCGAGAAATCTTCCACTGAGAAACAAAATCTTATTTTTGCTCTACCAGCAAAATGAGGAGGCTTTTTTGAAAATAAGATAAACCATTCAAATTGTTTTGATTTGTGCTATCGAACAATCATTTAAACATTAAAAAAGACAAAGAAATACGTTTTCTACACGGGGTCGAAGTGGCGCTTGGCTAACGGATATGTACTAAAAATTTTCAGAAGCCTAGTAAGTCATTGAATCCTCGAGATTTGAGTTATCGAATGATTACCAAAAGCCTAAGGGAAAAAATATGTTCAGTCGAAAATGCTCGTGTGAAAAATAATTCTATTTTCACTCTTGCAGCGTAGTAAAGAGGCCAATTTAAACAAAGCTTTAGTGCTAAAATTTCCGAAATTTCAGCCATCAAATGGTTGTTAAAAATGCGATGGATTAATGCCATTGTTGTGTATTTCATCCACATATCAGAGCAAGGTATGCGCGCCGCATGTGAGATGTAATTTTAATTTCATTGTTGCAGAGCAATAAGTTTTTTTTTTTGGGAATTCCAAAAAACTTCTGAATACTTCAGAACTTCTTTGCTCAGCGAAAATGCTTAAATGTGAAGTAGAATTTTATTTTTACTGTTAGGGCATGATATAAAGGCCATTCACTGAATACACCGTTCAAATCCTCGGGATTTAAGTTGTCGAATGATTATCCAAATGTCTAGAAAGAGCAAAAAAGATTTTTTTTTGAAGTTGGGTGCGGATAGGGGAAAGGTACCGATAACACTACCGTATCCTCCTGCATGAGATTTCTTCCGTTTGATATTTAGGCTCCCCTTTGAGTACAAGCTTGATAAGAGACAAATTGACTCAGGGGCGAAATGGAACCAAAGTTTCATGATCATACGATATACAAGTACTAAAGGCTTTATTTGAATTGAAATTCATGAAATTCACCACAAACTGAGATATGTTTGTGTACATTTGGAGACCAGACTATTTGGAGACGGCGGATAGATCGCAGGTGACTCATTTCGTCTACTGAACATTTACCCGCTTCACTACGCAGCGCAAAAAAGTGTCACCTCCCATAATATATGACTTGTGAATATCGTAAAATATGAATAATTTTGAGAACAAGAAAACACGAGAAATTACAGTGGAAACAAATAGACTCAAAGTCATAATACTCTCCAGAAGTATAGAATAGTACGCCTCTATAAGCATGCACCAAATGGCATCACTATTCTCTAAGTATTAAAGAATTAACGAGGGTATAATGAAGAGGTATGGTAAACGATTATCGCAGAGCCCATTCAAAAAATCAAAACAGAGAAGAAAACACTGAAAAATATTCAGTATCCAATAAACTCAGCAAATATTTACATTGCGTTTCATAAAGTTCTACTTCTATACAATAGAGAATTGCCTACCAGACTGCATTCATTGAACAACAAAATAAATCTTTAATCAATACAACAAACAGCGTATAATTAGCTCTTAATGATGATGACTATAATTTGATCTGATAATGAACAAAACATATGCATTGCAAACTACTCGACGACGCTGTAAGAACGGAGTGTGGGGTTCGTCATCGTTCAGTCTCGAAAGGTGCACACTTCAACAAAATCCGATATTGAACAGATTCTCTCCGTAATTAGAGATGGATCTGACACGGTGGTTCAGGAACATGCGTCTAAACGATAATATGAAATCAATATTGCAGAAAAAGTCATAGTATATCAAAACTACTTCCTTTGTGAATCCCTGTACATTAAGCTCAAACCAGGCCAGATACGATCATTTCAATCCCACATATCGTTTGGTATTATTGTAACACAATGATTCACTACCAAGAAATGACGTAACGATCAAAAGGGAGTGCACTAAAAGGTAGTCATAGAGAAGAGAAATGCTGTATTTGTATGGACTTTGAATAAACAACTGCTACGATGCTTGGTTTTTGTTCTCAACAATGGACGTATAGCCAGCGTGATAATGCAAAAAAAAAAATACAACGAAAGCAAGGGAATTTCGCGATTTTTAAATATCGACCAATTTCTAAGTCGATGATGGCAAAGGCTTACACCTACCCGCTCGTTCCAATGTGCATCGGGTTCGTGTAGATATCGCTGACGTTCACCACGTCGCTCGCGACAGTTGCGTGCAGCCACTTTGTTCTTTCCTTAATCACATTATGCACCACAGGCAAGATGTTTATACTATTCGTTCCATGAGTTTTAGCACCAGACTAATAGACAGCAAATTTATCAACCGGAAGTGGTTAAAATTGTATGATTTTGGTATCGTTCAATTGCGCACTTTCTTTTGAACATTCTGGTATACAATTTGCCTATGACTGCTTTAAGATCGAGCCGTCTTGGGAATTCGTTTGCTATTCACGCACCTGTGGTGCGTAGGGGTGAATGCTAGTAAAGCGGCATGCACGTGATTCTCGAAGCTCAAAGCTGGAGTGAACAATCTCGAGGATCAGCCGCGCTCGGGCTCTCCATAGGAAGCTCCATAAATCTTGCGCGTCGTTTCACTAGCATTTTCCCTTACGCGAAATTCGTGCATGAATAGCAGCGAAGTTGTTTCCACGGCAGCCCCAGCTCAAAGCAAATACAAGCAAGTTGTATACCAAAATGTTCGCAAGAAAATGCACAACTGAGCGATGTGAAAACCATGCGATTTTGATTATTTCTCGTTTATAAATTTGATCTTCATTGCTCTGGTGTCAAAACTAAGGGAATGACCTAATATTGACATTTACACTCTATGAAATCGAAAAAGGTAAAAAGTACTGAGTAAACGCTCACCTCTCCTACGGATTTTGCGTATCAGCTGCCTCTGATGTTCAGTCAGATGTAGATTCTTGAGTACTTTATGTAGTTCTCCCAAACTCAATTCAGAGATTTCTCGAGCTGACAATGGCAGCCTGTTGGCTGCCGCTAGCTGCTCGTCTTTGGACTGACGTCCTCGCCTTCGCCGTGTAGTTGCCACGCTGTCGTCAACGCCATTGTCGTTATTAGATCTAATGGAAATACTCATCAATGATTATAAGCAGAAAAACCGAAAACAACTGTGAACTCATTAGAACAAAGTTCTTAGTTTATCTACTCCGTATGCTCACGATAGAAAGAACATCTGGAAGCCCACTGCGAATAAATTACAAAATATGCACAAACGCGCACCTTGTTGGATATG
Source organism: Parelaphostrongylus tenuis (assembly GCA_019055375.1). Taxonomy (NCBI): domain Eukaryota; kingdom Metazoa; phylum Nematoda; class Chromadorea; order Rhabditida; family Metastrongylidae; genus Parelaphostrongylus; species Parelaphostrongylus tenuis. Next base: position 38,281 of record JAHQIW010005455.1, on the reverse strand, counting down.
TAACCATTTCATCGACTCCTCTTGGCGCCAGTTTCCCAAAATATCTATAGAAAATGTATTTTGTCACATGTAGAATCAACAATAAAGGTTTGAGTGATGCAGTGAGGTAACATTAGATTTGAGATGGCGAATAAACCTGCTCTTGTGCATTTTGCAGTTATCAATCTCGGTATGCGGCGATACTGTTGTAGATCCGGAAAACGATGAACACGCAGACAAGGATTCACTGGAAATCAGATCATCAGCGAAGAAAATTTACACTTTTATCCCAGCTCTCATAAACCATCTATTACCTCAACAATATTTTCTGCCATCGATAAGCTCTTCAAAAGTCATCTAACACATTTCGGACCACAGCGGCATCATGGCGCAATGGTAAATATGCCCGTATGGGTAGTACGCTTACCATATTGAGTTTAAAGCGCTTCAGAGTGGTTTTTTTTACCGCACTATTGCACTCCTCATTGGAACCGTACCATCAAGAAACTACCATTATTATTTCTTTCCATAGTATGAACAACTGATATTTCGCTCTTGACGTATATTCCACTAGTTAACGAGGATAGAATGTTTCTTCGGAGGTTTAAACTCAACATTTTTTGTTGCTGATTGCATGTTGCAGAGGAGATATATCGACCCTTCCAGATGCAGAACGTTTTAGTTTCACTAAAGTATAAAGTCACATATCCTATGCACAGCAGAGGACTAAAAGAAACACGCTTAGCCGTACTCACATCCACCTCCCATCGTCCTGAAAATTAACGAGTAGCACGAACAGATACTAGGTACTACTAAGTGGTATTTATGAACATTTGCAGAGAGAGAAAACTGAAGCAGTTGCATCTCACTTCGAAGAGATTTCTCAGAAGAATGTTCTTTTACGAAAATGCTCTCATAGTTCAATACTGATCTCGAAGACTGGGACCAGATACTATCAATCTGGGATTCTGAAAACTTAGTCAGAAGTTGAAAAAAAAAAGGTAACAAGAGATTTGAGCACTTTAGACAGTCTTCACCCTGAATAGCTGACAAGTCGAGAAAGACCCGACAAATAAAAGCTTCATATCGAAGAACCCTGACACTGCCGAATACGTCCTTGCATCTCAATCAGAAAGTTCAGATCATATGTGCCACCATTATGAAAAAACCTGTTTGCGAGGAGACGAGAACAAAAAAAAAAACAATCGTCTATCGATTGTTGTAAACTTACACAGTTGATAATAAATGTTCAAAAAATAAATAAATAAAATAAGGTCATGTAACGATACAGGAGAAAATTATTCCGAGCATTCCAATAGATGTCTAGTGTATTCAACATCAATGGAACCTGTATCGACATAATGTAGTGCACTTTGCCGTACTAAAAAAAAAAAGAATTTTTGATGTCACCGCCGAGATGAAGATTGTTGATGGAAAGATGTTCAAGTTTCTGATAACAACGGATCACGAGCATTGAACTTTCACAACCTATACCTCGGTTCACAAAAACCTTACAGGAAAACCGACTATGGATCCATTTTTGTTCTGATTTAGAGAACAGGAACAGGTCAATAAAAGATGCTATATACACTCGATTTAAGCAAGAAAATTTGTCGCGCACATCTACATGACATTATATCTTCAAAAAAAAAAAAAGAATTCCTATCTCTTGAATACTCCACGGATTTTGTTTCCGGCGAGAATTAATGGTGATCAAATGGATCACCACGATAACTTCTAATCATCAACATCACTTCCACTATGACTTTTCACTTTCGTAATTAGCAAGCCATAGGGGATTATGAAACATTTTACGGTACGTTGAATAGGGCTCAAAGTGCATTTTGACGAAGATTCTCGTGATTGTTTATCCCAGCATTTACTGTAGTCACAAAGTTGCTCAAAGAGGCAAGTGCCCTAGTTTATATACCATCATTTCGAAAATAAAAAGTCATTCAGACGTGACACTAGCACACGTTATCAAGCACAACATCCCACCTACATTGAAGGATGTCGCATTGTAACGACTAAACTGGGGAAACAGCCTTCTAAGTCCTTGAAACCTCGAAGAATGCTCTTCCAAGTATACATGTAGGTAAACAAAATGCAAAAGCGTAATTATGATGCGATAATAGTGCAGCTTAGTGAAACTTATACTTACTTGCTGAAAGAAGTTGTTCTTGTCGAATAATATGGATCAAATACGTGCTGCAACTGGTCTGCTGTGTTCTGAAAAGCTGAGTACAACTTCAAATGGATCAGTTGCCAGTCACCATCCATCTGTATTCAATAGGGCCCTTTTTCAATGTTTGAGACGGCTGGGGTTTCTTCTTATGTCAAATAAGCTTACAAAAAAATTATGAGATACCCAGACAAGGTCTTTTCAAAACAATGCATAATGAAAATATCAAGTATCTACTCCACATTTTTCATTTACATGCCCATTTCCACATCTTGTGTGAATTCTAATTCCTTCATTTGGTTTGTTATATTTATCATCCAAGAAATTCTTCAGATTTGCGCGTGGGTCATCTGTTCCTTGGCAACTGTGTCTCATAAATAACGTTCAATAATGATCCAATGGATCCTTTCCGTAACGAAGGATTTGGTTGTTCAAAAACGAGATGAACAAAAGTTGAATGACGCAATTATTTTCTACCACTTATGTATAAAATCAATGCATATGATCTTTGATGTTAGATCGTATTGACGCAAAGTGAAAAAAACAGATAAAGTATTTGAGAGACTGTCGATACCTCATCTTGATGTTCTTGGCAAAAACCAACATCATACTGATGATCATATTGGCTTCCCGTGGAGACTACTTGTTCTTCCGTATCGTTTTGGAATGTCATGAAGCCGTTGTTCGGATATACTAGAAAAAAAAGCAGTCGGTTCATTGCGGAAGCGATGCAATCCCACCCTCTTCACACTGACATATTAGATCGATCACCTCAGTTAAAAAATTATATTTGTTTCTTGCTACTTTTCGATTATTCATTGCCAGTCCAGAAAACGACTGAGTCGACATTTACGTCCTAACATAGAAAATGAATCATCAACGAAGCTCAAACAAGGTCAATTTCGTGTTCGCTTGAAACTGGTGAGTAAATCTAGGCGGCAAATAATTTGATTCATAGATTACCTTAAAATTCCATAGATAAGAGCGATCTGTGCTGGAAAATAGTATTTGAAGTGACTTTAGTAATTTCCAGTAATTGAATCAACTTAGTAAATTTTGATAACCCTTATTTACTCTTATTTTTCAGAAAAAAAAGAAAAAACTACAAGAAATTACATTGCCGAAAAGTGTGTGTATTTCTCCGCTCTTTGATGCAAAAACCACACCGCTCTTTCCCATGGAATTTCAAAGTAGGCTTTTTTGCGACTGTTAAATATTCTCTAGCCATGATAGACCTATTGGTTTTCTGACTTTCTGAATAATTTTGGTTAATTAGAAGAAAAATTAAGAGGTTTTATTTATTGAAGTATTCAAAAAAATTGTCATATCACATGTATGATGCGATTTACTAATTAGGATTCATCATCAAAACACAGTACTGTTAGTAATAGGAAATACTTGCACCAAACGCTGTCTCTCTACCTGTCGGTATTTTCTATACCCTCGTACTCTGCACATTGATTGTATTTCACTATAACAATTAGAAATAAAATAGTGGTCATTTATAACCCAAATTCTCAGTCAGTGTGCTCGTTCTCCGTAAAGTTCTAAGCGCAAAATAGAATTCTGACCGAACAACGCCCAACACAGCATCTTTGTTCCACGAGTTATCGAGTGAGCTTGACAGTTAGGTGAAAAAAGGCTGTATGGCGAACTAACCCATTAAAAAAGCAGACGTACTGAAATTAATGCGTACGGCCAGTGACGTGCAATCACTCTTGTCAAGATCAATGTGAGTTTTGAAAAAGTGTTCGGCTCAAAAAGAAAGAGAAAGGATTCGTGGCCTTAAAGAGCTCAAAAAATGTTATTAAACGGCCGTAATCACGTATCAAAGTAATCAAGTAATCATCGTACCAAAGCACACTATATTGTGCTCGGTGTATGTTATGGGTTGATAGATAGTCAAACTGATCGAACTATCTCCTTGAATATCATACATGGTGGGTTTAAAAACTGGTAATCCAATATATACCAGGTCTGTTACGAAATGCATGGATTTATTATAATTCGTAATATAGATTTATATTACAAATTGGTTGTTGAAGAAACTAATGGATGTAACAAGAATTTATAGAAGTCTCCAACTACTCACTATCACTGGGAGCCATTTCAGCTTGCTGCATCCAGAAACTGGGAACTGTTGTCTCATTGTAGAGAGTAACTGGTGCTGATGGAGCTGATATCGCGGCTATCGCACTTCGCTGTTGTTCTTCCATTACCGACATTTCGGAGACTAAAGCATACCACTATATCGCCACAAAGACCTTTCATAATAGTATATCCCGACGACAAGCCATCAAAACAATGCCACTTACTCATTCAGAGATAATATTTTATGCATTTACAAATCTTTAGGCATGATATGAGCATCAAAATAAATTGTCAAGGCTCATAGTTCGTTTGTCTAGTACTAGTCATTTCTCTTTGATGGTTACTTCTACTGTGGGTAAACTCCAAAATAAAATGCCCCTTCCCTTAAGACAACGGGCACGCGAGTAGCACAACTATCTCTTGCCTTCTCTTTCTTACTCACGTAGAAACAAAGTGTTCTCACTGAGAACGGTATTACATTCTTCTAACACGCTGAATGAGCGTGAGAGTGCTTTTGACTTACATGGATCAAATAAAACTCTTTTGATGCTAAGCGAAAAATAAGGTTCAACCAAATGTGTTGAACGCTTCTCACCGTTCTGCGCAGTGAATACGATTCCTTCAGAGAGACTGACGTTGCTCACCACAGGAAACGTATCGAAATCGTTTGGACACGAATGAGGATCAGAACACGCCAGGCGATTAAGTTGCCCACCTTCTTTTGAAACATCAGCAAGAAGCTCGGCGAGATCTTCCTAACAAAGACTCTAATAGGGAAAGAGATTCATGAAAGCGCAAAAATTCACAGGATCTGACTAACGTCTGTCGGTGTAGAAAACTCGCGTTTTTCGCCAACTCCGTCTGCCAAATGAAGCGATTCCGCAGGTAGGACGCTCTGGGGATAGCTCTTCACACCCGAACGAATCACGTGCGGTGATAGGTAAAAGTCTTCAAAATAGACTTTGGAAAGATCTTCGAAACGGGAAGACTCTTCAGCCGATAAAGGCTAAAATTAAGAACTGTACCTTAACATATTTATTCTTTCGCAAATTTGGCATCCACAAAACTTTTTTGCTTTGATTTTTCTTTTTTGCTTTTCTCTCAGCTCCGGTTCATATTTCAAATACTAAAGCTACTAAAAAGTCGAGATTTCCTACACCGATGATATTTGATATTTGCAACCACCACGTTTGCGTAAAAACTTCAAAAATGTTGATTTTGTTCACATTTTTTCTTGATCTTGAATATAGAATATATTCACTATTCAAAATTTGAAATCTAATTTAGTTATGGGTTTAGTTGGTCTTTACTTGAACCACATATGTTTTAATGCAACAGCTTAAACATATGAAGCTATAAACAGCCTCCAAAAGAAACTTGTTCCAACTGTGCTTCGATTCAACCCTCAGAAATACTTAATTATGAACACCTTGTTTGAACAGAAAACGTATTAATAATTTCGCAATCTAAAAATCTCTACATTGTTGTCAATACAACAACGACCTTTTATTCTCAAAAGCTGTTGTATAGAAAAACATAAACATTAGCAAAAAATGGCCTTTTGCAAAAATAATGGCTCAACAGTAATAAAGGTTTCAGAAATTATACAATGAGGGTTTTAGAAAATTTCAAGGTAATAGAGTTGCTTTCTACGGAATACGTTAAAACTACTTAGTTGTTCTAAATGCTATTAATTGAGTACGTGAATATCAGAAATAAAATTATACTGACAAAATGTAGTAGCAAAATGTGCTGAAAGCAAAACATGTATTCCAATCTGCCCACCTAAGAACGTATTGATATCGATGCAATCGTTCACTTATCCTTTTGAAAAACATATTTCGTGTTTATACGGCATTTAAACATTATCATGCGCTTAAAAGCAGACCATGATAAATTTCTTGTGAAAACTGAAGTAGCCTTGTGATCAAAATAAAAAAGAGCGTTGATTTGTTCAATCACATTGCTCCCTCAACCGATCATCAAACAATGTTGAGCTTACTGGCAAACTATCAAAAGTGAGATAGTGTAACATGATCATGACCATTATAAACACATCTCCGATGCGATGGATTCAACAAAAATGATTGCTGCCGTCCTTCTGCCAACTCTCTTAGCCATACTCCATGATACAGTTGTCAGCGTTGTTATCCCAGCACCGATACGCCCGGTATTCAATTCAACGCCTGGTAAACGCGCTTCTAATCTCGACTATAATATTCGGCTTCTGACAGTGCTTTCACTTCAGCAAAATGTAGGTCATTACAATTATTCATTAACAAATTAATGACATTACATGCTTAGAATAAACACCGTTGAATTCTCGACAACTACAGACTTTAACATTCATCAAATTTTATATGACAGTAAACTCTGTCGCTCTAAATTTATATATATACATATATATATATATATATAATAAATATACATAATATATATAATATATATATAAATATACATATATATATATATATATATATATATATTCTAGACAGTATTTTTATCAAGTCGTTATGCTTATCCAGCACAAGTAAAAAAAAAACCAAATAGATGAAATATTCGTAGACTGTGTAAGTCTAGTATAATGGAGCAACAGAAGCAGTGTTAAGAGATACCAGTAGTTTCTGACTTTCATTCATTTGCATAATAAAAACATGCATACTTCGGCTAAGTTCTACTCAAGTCCAGCGATTTCTTTGTAAAACGTTCGATCTGGACAACGGAGAGACTCAAGATATAAATTGCTCCACATTACTTTTCAAATATTTGCAGCTATTCATCACAAAAAAAAAAATTTACAGGGGTGGCACCTTTATGGTGATTATTGGTACCGACTCTTCGAAGTTGATTTCATGTGGATCCCAGCCGAGAACTTTTGCCGATCTATGGGAGGTCACCTTGTCAGTATTAAAGATGAAGCAGAGAACGATTTCGTGAATGCAATTAGAAAAAGTAAGTGCCATGATTCACTGAAATATTTAAAAAAATGGTAAATTGGAATAATCCGTGAGGCACAAAAGACAAAAAATTTAGTGACGTTTCTGAAATTTAGTGATAATATTGGTCGATGGTTTACTAGATACTTATATGGAAGTTAGCAAAGTGATAGTTTACGAAGGATATTTCTCAATATGTCACTACATCAGTATGCTTTCACTCTTTCTGCTACAAATTTCAGATCTATGGAAAAAACAGGCATTGAGCACTATTTGCCATAGATATAGAAATGTTTACGCTTCAAGATTTTGCACTTGATAACAGAGAACAACATATGGATTGGGCTGAACAAAATCGACGACCCTCAACAAATCTATAAGTGGAGTGACGGCACCGCGGCGGACTTCCTCAACTGGGATTCTACTCAGCCCAATGAACCTAAGGTACGAAAACATACTTTTCAAAAAAACTTCTGGCTAAGCAGTTATCGTGGCTGTGCCCTTCACGACATACTGTTGAAGAATACAAAACTTTCACAATCATAAGCCATTTATTAGAAATGGCCATCCTGCTTAGATCTGACTGTTCCCGAACAATTTTCTCACGTCTAAGTTTTCGTCCTATCTGGCATGGAACTAGCCCGCTGATTTAACACCTTTCAATTTTCCAGACATGAAACTAACCATGAAATAATAATTTGTTGATATCAGTCTCAACGACCAGGAAAGTTTCTAATGATGTAAAGTATTACTATTAATAGTACTACTACTGCTACATCTACTATATTGAAGTACCTTTTGTCGGCTGAACAAGATTAGTCTCAAAAATTTACACATATTAGTTATTAATGCCAAGTTTTAAAAAGTCGGTTTTTGAATTATTGCGGTATGTACCAGCAAGATCCCGTTTGATTTGGAATGCATATTCTCAAATGAAAAACTGCAAAAAAAAAAGAACTGAAACCGTAATTACTTTGAAATTTCAGGTAGATTGTGCCTATATGGCATACCACCAAGAGCATCGTGGAACTTGGTTCGATTACGGCTGCCATGAAATGCTTCCGCAGTACTTCGTTTGCAAACTACCTACACCATAAGTAATCAAACACAATATTTCGTACCTATTTACCAGTGTGGTGGACCTTTTCAATGAAAACATTATACATTTAAAATCGCATCAAGTTTGATGATTGGCTCCTATCAATTCAAAGCAAAGAGTGTTTGCAGTGCAACTTCGAGAACAACCCATCCACTAACAAAAAATATTTTGACATTCAAAATTTCATCGCAATTCCAAACTCTCCCAAGAAGGGACGAGCGTCAAAATTTAGTGAGATTAAAGGCATATTCAGAAAGTCGACCACGTACCGAATAAAGACTCTTCTCCGTTAGCAATTGTAAATCACGTTCGTACTGCTCAGCCGGCTCTACATTTCGAGTGCCCTTCTCAGCTGCGATGTCACTTCGCCAGAGAACGTCAATTAGTTCAATGTCCTGGGAAAAGAAGTAAAATAATTAGCTAAAAAGCCTTCGAATTTTGGTCACAGTGGTAGATCATCTTGAAAGACTTTAGCTTCTCAAAAAAACGTGTAATACAATTGAGTATTCCCACTAAGACTTCAAATCTCCTGAGAGACAAAGGCCTAAGAGCATTCAAATTTAACCAGACTCTCTAGAGTTTTCCAAACAGCATTTTTGCACCTCTAAGGAAGGATCATCATGAGCCTGCGGCGATAAGGATGTAGAGGTGGTCGGCAGAAGTTGTCCAGAAATGTGAACGGGATGTGTATGCAATCGTTCTGTCATTATTGGCATTATAGTAACCTGAACAAGAGGCTTGTTAATTGTAGATATAAGAAGGTTACCTTGAAGCACATCGTGTTTCAAAATTGAGCTTCTTTACAAGGAAAAATTCTAGTTAGTTTGCCACACAGGATTGAGTGATACGCAAAACACTCGACTACAGGCGCGAGTTAAACCCAGTGTTTCACCCAAACCGCAAGCCAATGCTACTATTACATCACCGAGGGCACCACTTTGCTAGCATTTCTTCTTTGATATAAACTATGGAAACTGTCACCAACCCAACAAACAGTCTTTTCAGTGTTTAAAAGACTAATTATTGGCAACTAATTCAACCTATGGGAAATCAAAACGAGTGATCTCGGGCGGGCTCGAACCGCCGACCTTCTGTGTGTTCACTACACCACGAGATTTCTCTGCAGAAGCACAGCAATTCGTATGTTCAATATCCGTCATAATAAAACATAAAAACGCCCCTTATAAATCATGACACTCCAATTTTATAAAAATTTTACTAGTACATAGACTAACGCATTTGAAAAAACTTTCGACTGCTCGCTTGCGTTGAACTCGTGCATCACCCATAACGAGGGCGCATACTACCATTACACCACCGAGACACCACGTTGTGATCATTCATTTTATGCTCTCGTGCTATGGATAAGGTCAAAGCTCCTAGCGTTGGTCAATATTTAAGGGATGCGCTATGCATTCGTCTTCAACTTTTAACCTCGCTTCAGCTGATTAGATAATTATTTTAACTTTACAATGACTGGGCGCTGGCCTTACCGCTGTGTCAGGTCACTGCTGCTTATCCTCCCAGACAAGTGTGGTACTTATTTACCGACCCCGCAAAGATAGATGGCTTAGTGAGCCATGAACGCGAGATCAAACCATCGATCTTGTGGGCGATGCAGAGCATTTCTAATCATTGCGCCGGATGTGTTCTCCGTGCAATCAATGTCGGAAATTTTTTTAGGCAAGGATATGGCTTTCGCGCTTTCTTTCCATTTTAACCGTGTTCGCATCTTTTCTTATAGGATCTTCATTACACCTTAAAAGGAAAATTTCGTATAAAACCTTACTCCTCTCATTTCCATGCGTTGCGTGTAGTTGTAAGCTACGCGTGCCAGAGTCGCTTCATCTCTCCACCTGCACAGCAAGTAATTACTCGAAAAAAAAAATTCACACAGCATAGTGCAGAAGCTTTTCGAATTTGGAATGTATTTACAACTCAAATAAGTACCAAAGCAAAAAAGAACAGTCTAGCCTCAAACTCGTTTAGATACTATAGCCTAAGAGCATCGGACATGAGTTAACCACAAAACCAACCGATTTATGACTAAGATTGAAGAAAACGAAAATGACGGTGATATACCTTACTCCAGTTGGTCGCATCTTGAAGAGATAAGCTGCTTCCCAATCAGTGGGGTGTTCGTACATATTCAAATGGACATCTGTAAAAACGTCAAAAGCTTACAACTGATTTCCTCTCCGAAAATGTTGTTACGACAAATTAGACATTTACTATAAAATGCTGAACCACTGATGAGTAGTCGGGAGCAACAAAACTACGACTGCAAAATGTACTAGATTTTACGTTCTCTGATAGCAAAAAGAACTTATATGATATACTTGAGTCCAGAAAAAAGCTGATAAACATTCCTGATAAACTCTTTTACAACTAGTTTAACGTTCTTAGAAACACAGATGATAACGCTCGTCAGTCGAGAGCAAAAGCAACGAAAGGAACAAATAATGAACATACATTGCTATCAGAGGAGTAACAATGCTTTAAACAACAACATTTAATAGTGAATTCGGCGTAGAAATGGTGAAAAAATCGGCACAGATCAGTTATTCAAGTAAAAGAAACCTATGAACTGTTTGCCTACCGTAATTCTTGATAGACACCGGAGCGAGAATCAATGACGAGGCGAGTGCGAGTGTCCAAAATGACGGGAACTGGAAATAAAACCAAATAGATCTATAGAGTAGTGATAACATTAGTTTCGTCTACATCGGATAATGCTTAACAGTTTGAAATGAAAGATTCTGTAAAGTCCAGAAAAGTGAATCAACTTTCAAGAGGTATTGAGCGAAAAGATGCACTATTGGTTGCTTCCACAAACTTGGTGTCTAAGTAATCAAAAATCCCGCAGAACAGTCCACTGTACTACCTAGAGTATGTGAACTTGAATTTTAAGACTTCGATCGTCTCCGCTGTCTTCGGTCTTCACGACGACCAAAATAGCATGCTACTGTACAGTGTGGATTATTTACACGACACAACGCTAAATGTACTGCACAAAATCCACCACAAACCTTCGTAGATAACTTTTTTTATTGTTTCATGTTATAAAAGAAAATGTCACAAATCCGTTGACTAGTAGCGAAATGCCTACCATCTTCACAAAGGTACGTGAAAGGCGCCGGCAGCGATCACCTATATTCACGTGGAGCATTCTCTCATAGGTGCACTAAAGACGCGACCTTCTAAATCTAATCTAGATGTGACCAAGTAATCTCTTATATTATCATTTATTTCTCGCCTAAGTATTCTTAAATGTTTTTGGGGTTTTTTGCCTATATTCTCTCCACTTCAATTATCTTTCTGTTATGTGACATCTCCGTTTGATAAATTCTCTGATTCTCAGCATGAAGTAAAGCGATTCTTTTTGCCTGACTGTACAAATCCGGTCATGTATTGGGTTGTCCCGATAAAACTTCCGCATTTCGACACTTTTGTTAATATGTTAGTTATTTGGAGAAGACAATTAATCAAAAATTTCATGACTAGCATGATCAGTGATTTACAATCATTTGCTAGATAAAGATTGGATGTCTTCCTCCTTGAAAAAATAGAGCTGGCGATCAAAAAAGTCAGTGAGGTCACTTTTCAGATAGTTGTAGTCTATGAATTTTTTCCCCCACAGTTGCTGCTTCAGGGCACCGAAGAGATAATGATCCGATGAAGCAATATCAGGGATATACGGTGGATGTAGTACGGTGGCCAAGCCCTTTTTCTCCAAGAGTGGCGAGTCGACTAGGCAAAGTGAGTCGAGCGTCATTCTGGAGGGAAGCGATAGTGAGCTGCTTCGGACGTCTCTCTCGCTCTGATGCGGCCAACTTTCGGAGTTGTTCCCCGTAGACGCCAGCACTGATTGCTTGCCTATTGTCGAACAGTTCATAAATCAGCATGCTTTGCCAATCGCAGAAAATCAAGGGCATTATCTTCCCAGCATGAAAATTAAGCTCTGGTTGGTATTCGCAGAGCTGGAAGGTCTGTGCCTTAAAGCAGCGAAGAGGCGCGGGGCGTGATCTTCCCGTAGTAGACCCACAACTCATCTTCAACCTCAGTGATGATTGACTTGAGAAAATCCTGTCTGTGCGGTTGCACCAAATGACTTTCGGAGACAGTAACGCGTGCAGCACGGTTGAGCTCAGCCAATGCATGAGGTGTACATTGAGACAACACTTTGCGATAGCCTCTTTCATTCGAATGGCGACCAATGGTCCTACGGTCCTATATCCGAGCGCATTCTCCAAGTACCTGGTACAAGCATTTGGATGCATTTCCAACTCATGGAGCAGAGCGTCTCTGTCAAAGGTGACTGACTGACCGATAAGAGTGAGGTTGACTTTGACAGCTCGTATTGCGTTCGGCGAAGCGCTTGAACAGTTGGCCCACATTCCGATGGGTAGTAGCGCCTGGCTCAAACACAGTGTTAATCTTCTCGGCCGTCTTCCTTAGTGCTTTCCAACTTGTAATAGTAAAGCATACATTTAGGAGCTTTACTAACCGCAAAAAGCGTGTGTGAAGCCTTAGTCAGCTATTTAATATAATTTTGTCGTTCGATACCATGCATTGAACCAGCAAAACATCTGCGATCGCTTGAGTGGGACGAGGGTTTTTTTGGGTGGAGGAAAAAACCGAGTTGGCACATCGGCAGGTTAGTATTAATCATTGTATAAACCAGAAATACACTTGATCAGCTTCATGACAACAACTGCTTGATGGAGCCAATTGCCAGGTAAACAAATTACTAAAAAGTACCAAATGCCTTCTGATCACATGAGTCATATTGGATGCAATGCCATTCCACTCCGCAGCGTCACATCAAGCACTCCATTAGCAAGATTTTTCTTTTGTTCTATCCGTGACTGTATATCTGTGCACCTTGGCGTAGGGTGTAGCAGATTGTACGATGTGCGTTGACTTCAACATACTTTATTCATAGCTATTCTTTTCACTACACGCTATCTGCCACACTTTTGTACTCGGTCGATGGCTCGCCTACGACTTATGCACCAGGGCAGAGCTTACTTGAGAGAAACTATTTCCTGCACATCAAGATTCCCACCAACCGTTGTTTACACAAGCTTGCCCGCAAACGATTAGTCTATGAACGTACTACGACTGCTAATCACTGTTTCCAAACAGAATCATTTGGGCACGGTGTAGTTTCTCTATTCCAAAATGCTAAGATATAGGTGGAATTTAATGATGCAAGAATATGTCGATATATGTTGTACAACAGATTCAGAGCCGGATAAACCTTATTAGATGATGGATAACTTGATCGTACACAAGATTACGAATGTTCAGTAACCCGAAAAAGAGCAAGAGTTTCAACGAATGTGTGGATAAACCGATCTGTCCAGAGAGACAGAAATAAGGCGTGTCCAGATGAGGAAGGAACGAGATGAAACGTCATGCATTGAGTTCAATGCGAACCGCTCGCAAAGGAAAAGAAGATCTAGACCCACGTGGCCGCTATAAAAAATTATGTGTATTCGCAAATGTGATGAACAATCCTACGCAATTCTGTGGTTGCTATGAAATGCACAGGCTTCATCAAAAGTACAGTGTCATGTCAACAAAAATAATACAATGTACAAAATATGGGATCACTTATGAATTGCTCTGAAAAATAGACAAAAAATGAACATTTTTATAGGATTTAACGAACCAAGAACGTCTTAGGATTAAAAGGAAAAGTATATGGATATTCATAAGAGAACTGCCTGAGGCCGTGTTTTTGCTGATCATTCAATTCCTTAAGGAATATATTAATGATCGTAACACTGCGAAAAATGCAGTAAAAATACTAGAAATTTCGAATATTAGTGTATGGATAATTTAGCAGACCACCTCTTGAGAGTAATGAGAATGCAATCTTTTTGCATCATTTTGATGCAACTCCTCTCAATACAACTACTTATGATCTGACCGATTTATATCGTTTGTTTTGAGTTATTTGTCAAGAGCACGCTCAAATTTCAATATACATGGTGATTATTAACACTGCCAATCTAGTGATTTATTCCACTTGACGGCACGCGCAAATTGTACGTCGACGCCTAGTTTATGTATGGAGATATAGGTTCCCCAGAGACGAATGGCTAAAGACGAAGGACCTGCGCGACTGAAGAGCCTGCCCAAGATCGAAAAACACGTGTATCGGACTGTACAAATGCTCATAACAAACCACATGACATGTTGGATCAAAAAACATTTATCAGACATACTGACCAACTCTAGGCGAGCATTTGATAAACCATGCTTGATTTCAAATGCATTCAACTCTTAACTGGTAAGTCTCTACTTTACCATAAACGGGAAGTAGTGACATGACTCCGCTCTGAGGGAGTGAAAGTTTGGAAAAAAGACGGAAGAGAACATGGTGCAGAGTCGCTCAGCCCACATTGCGAAATTTATAGTGAAACCAGTTCAGGGCGTGCACGTCTCTTACGACGTACCTATTCCAGACAAGCCAAAACAGATAAGTGCTCGTATGACCCAGCCACGTCCCAGTTCTTCAAATATTGTCTCACAGTATGCCTGACGTACACAAAGACGGTTGTGATTCTGTGCTTTAGGTTTTCTTAGTACAGCTTTTGGCTGTTTAAGACAGTTTTTAGTGCTCTTCTGCGTCCTAACGAGTGGTGTACCTCACCTGTTCGAGGTGGCCGCAAACTTCCCTAAGTGCAGTGAATGCACGTGTAGAATACATAGTCTGCGTACAAAGAGTCACACCCCACACCTATCAGGTTATGTATGTGTGGGAAGTACAAGTCCCTATTGTAAAGAAGAAACGACGAGCTCGAGCCATGAAAACCTGTTCTTCATATGCATTAATGCTAATGCATGATACTTCACCTGAGCACCTTATCAGTAACCATCTTTTCAAACCTTAAGTAATATCAGAAACAAAGATAAAGAAAGTCTTACGCAATACCCAGGAACAAATTTTCATGAACCACCAGCGAATGACTCATCATTAACACGTTAGCGGTGACGATTTTTGTCAACACACGGCAACTTCTCGATCACTTGAATATCTGAGGAGTTCAGTTGAATATAGTTTCAAAGCAGAGACTATGCTCGTATAAATCTTATATATGATTATTATACTTCGGGTGAGGAACGGTGCATAAGGCAATGTTTGCAGCCCAACAAGTCCAACTTTTCCAACGCCTCTTGTGTGAAGTGTAGCACGACGCAACCGTGAAGCAGGATTGGTCCTTTTCTAATGATCAACGAGGGACGCAGTTGTTGAAGATTCTGGTAGACTTCACAATCTACTGGAATGTACTTCGTAATCTATTAACCTGCTAGATACAGGAATCTGTGATGGATTAAACCCAACGTAGGCACTAAAACGCCGGCAAAACTCTGATTTGGCCTAACTTCTGCCTCAGAAAT
This sequence comes from Parelaphostrongylus tenuis, assembly GCA_019055375.1. Taxonomy (NCBI): domain Eukaryota; kingdom Metazoa; phylum Nematoda; class Chromadorea; order Rhabditida; family Metastrongylidae; genus Parelaphostrongylus; species Parelaphostrongylus tenuis. The sequence goes on along the minus strand of JAHQIW010005455.1, from coordinate 22,581 downwards.
TGTTACAGAGCCTCATCGAGATCTAATCAATAACCTGATTATCGCTTCTAACCATGAAAGATAAGACTCTCGTAGCATGTCACCACAGGGTCGAAGTGCAGGTCGTTCAAGTTGTATGGAACTAAAATTCCGACAAATTTCTTAGACAACGATTTTTTGATAGCCACTCGAAATCCATTTGCCTCGTTTCTTCGGACCTCAATTTCTCTTGAGATAATTTAGATCAGTGAATAGGTGAACACCAAACTTTTTGTCAAGTATTCAATGAATTGTGTGACTCGCACTTAAATCTTGGAATCACAGTCGTTATTCATGAGTTAGTCGTCTACAAAGTGCCGTGACTACAAAGCTGCATTCAACAAGATTCCAGAACGTTGCAATGCGAGTTTGATTCACTTCTTCAATTCCATATTTCAGTACTGTTTCGAGTCGTTTGACTGCACAACATCCGAGTTTGAGAAAGTCTGTCGAAATGATGCTATGACATCTGATGATTTAACCTCAAAAATTTTATCAAAAGCATAATTTACGTAGTAACACATTTATGTAGAGAAAGCATATGATAAGCCCTGCAATATATTTATCTCTCCATGCTATTATTTTGTACAAAATAAGGATGAAACTACAAGTCCAACGTTAATTTTCAAAAGAAAATATACACATCGCCAACTCTCATAAGTTCATCAGCTTCACCACTGAAAGGAATCCGTGTAACTTCACTTCTTTGTGATAACTCAACGATACATTAAGTCTCCAATAAAACTTATATGAACAAAACCAACCAGCATCTCCTGTTCCTTATTGAAGTGCTTAGTAAGCAAAGAGGTGACGGACGGTACTACATTCATTCGACGGGTTCCGCAAGAATCGCTACTACTATTGCCTGCTTCGCCGTCGTCGAGGCCTTCTCGATCTAGGCATCCGTAAATGGACCTGTAGTTACACGTATTCTCAAAATACCTAGAATCAGATTAACGCTGGAATAAAAGACTTTCAAAGACATATATACATAATTTCAATTCATCGATAGCTAATGGCTGAAGATTCAAATATAACAGAAACGAAAAAGGAGCATGACCTAAAGTGGTAGAAGTAAAAGGAACCTCAGAACTGGACCGATTTAACCAAAGAGATACAAATCACACAAATATCGTGATTCTTTATTGCATGGCAAAATTGCGAAAATATGGCACTGAAATCTGAAGAAGTAGGAATGCATAACAATTTTGACAAGTTAGAATTTCAACTCTAGGCGGATAACACATTGATATGTCTAACTTAATAAGTATGTTTTGGCCTGGGACCAAAGAAAGAAGCTGTTATGGACATATAAAAATGTTGCTATCACCAGTAATCAACCTGTGGTGGAACCACAACTTTCGTATTCTAGATAGAAATGGGACGCATTGATATAATTTGTACCATTGTAGTACGAAGATTCGTCAGCAATAGTTTCATTGCTTTTGTCCAACGTTCCTCCTTATTTAACAACATTTTTACCGAATATTCCATTGTACCATGCGCTATGCAATCCTTGTTTATACGATGCGGCACTTCAAAGCGAGGATTTTGTTTCTGAAAATTAACGATGAACATTACAGAACATCCACTAATGTTGAGTGACATGCAAATCTTTAAACTTAGGTGGGAGCTGAACCCGTGTCTCACCCCTTCCAGGAACGCGTGTTAAGCACTTCACTATCCGGGCTCCTGTTCTGCTGTCTTTCTGCAGTACAAGGTATCGATCTGTCAGCAACCAACCGTCACGGCTGAGTCTGTTAATCAAAAATAGGCACTGAATCTAGTTAAGCCAACAGCTTTTGGATATATGTAATTATCGAGAATTCAATTTTTCGTTAATCGCTTTTTTAAACATTGATACTATTTCAAACTACATATGCAATGATGCTGAGTGAGAACCATTATTCCGAACTTCGGGAGGGAGTTGCTTGGTTGCTGACAGAATCGATATCTTGTATCGCATAGAGTGTGACAGCTAAAGAGCAGTCACGGTAGTGCAGTGGTCAGTACGCGTTCCAGGGAAAAATGAGCCACGGGTTCAGCTTCCAATTTAAGCCAAATGTTTTGCATACCACTCAATGCTCTTAAAAAATAGAATTAATTTCATCGTCTACCTGTAGTGCTGTTCGTAGCACTTCGTAACACTGAAGATAAGCCATAATTCCGCTGTCCATATTATTATTACCGAACGGTTTCCAGCTACCGGAAGCGAACAGCGGATATTTTACTTCTTCACCCGTTGTTCTACAAATATACAAATATACATATATATACATATACGGACCACGGACCTCCCTCTTTGAGGGATCCCGCCCGGTTAGTCGCGAGGGCACGTGGCGCGTCCCCAGGTGGTGGATAGGGGAATAAAACGCGAACCAAAAGCGACCGTGTGCTTCCCAGAGACGCAGGTGGATTCAGGGGACGAGCTCCCTGTTTCTGCAGCGCCGACTTGACAAAAACTCTATTTCTACGAGTCAAGTCGGCCAAAAGCCTGCAATCAAGCGGCTGGGAAGTACATGGGAGGCGGTTAGGAGTCGCCTCCAACAAATAAGCTCCTCCCGCTAATCCGAGAAAGACTGGCAAGCTACTCGTGAGTACCCAGCCCCCATGTTTAGAGCCTGGCAAGCTACACGTTGGGTATCAAAATGCCAAAAACAGTAACAAATATGGACCTCATTCCCCTGACCCCGAAAGAGCCGCTGGTACGGCAGCGCCAGGTAGGACGAGTATGGAGAGGCTGCTAAAATCTCAGGCCGAACTAGGCTGCCAAGGTCGAAACGGACTAAAATGACGATCTGTACCTACAACGCAAGAACCCTTGCTCAACAATCCGCTGTAGAAGATCTATTGATTCAAGCAAGAAGAATAAGGTACGACGTCATTGGCCTGGCTGAGACGAGAAGGCGCCATCCTTTTCATGCTGTCTATGACACCGGAGAAGAACTGTTCCTTGGAACATGCGATCGCAGAGGTGTCGGTGGCGTTGGCGTCCTCGTCAAATCGAATATGACTGTGAGCATTGATTCGTTCGAACAACTAACAACCCGCATCGGACGATTACGGTTGAAACGATGTGGTTCTATGCCGGCTTTGACCATCTTCGTTGCTTACGCACCAACATCAAGCTATGACGAAGACGAAGTCGAAGCGTTCTATATGGACCTCGAAAAATTCTTCAGAGAAGATCATACATTCTTCAAGGTCATTGTCGGAGATTTTAACGCAAAAATTGGACCTAGAAGAACGTCTGAAGAACGTCACATAGGGACCCACGGACTAGAATGGAATGAACAGGGCGAGAGGCTATCCGAGTTTATCATGACGACCCAAACCATCCATGGTAACTCGCAATTCCAAAAGCCTCTTTCTCAGCGATGGACGTGGAAGTCTCCCAATGGAGAGTACCATAACGAAATAGATCACATCATAGTAAATCGAAGGTTTTGCCTGACCGACGTCGCTGTTGTTCCCAAGTTCTACACGGGATCAGACCATCGCCTCCTTCGCGCAACGTTCCGATTTTCGAGGAGAGGAGAGAAAGCCGCTAAATTCAAACAACGAAATCCCAGAACTACCATAAACTGGGATGTATTCAAATCATTAGTCGGCTCTTGGGAAGATACCGTTGTCGACAACATCGACGAAGAATACGATCGACTCGTTGAATATCTTCACGTTAGGCGCTAAAAAAGCCGAGAGTCCTAAGGTCACGAAGAGACGCTTGTCTCCGCAGACACTCGAGCTGATACGTCAACGTGGAATCGCACGAGCCGCAGGCAACCGAAACCTTACGTCCGAACTTGCGAAACGATGCAGAGAAGCGATAAAAGAAGACCTTAAAGAGAGAAGAGCAGCAGTTATGGCAGAAGCTGCAGAAGCTGGGAAGAGCTTTCGCAAAGCCCAGCGAGGCTTCGCCAACTATAAGACCAAGATGACTGCACTCCGATACCCTGACGGGACACTTACAGCTTCCAGAAGGGCTATGGAGAAAATCATCCACCAATACTACTCGGATCTCTTCGCTAGCCATGTTCTCTTACCGTCATATAAATTGAAAGAGGACGAATATGTCGTTCCACCGGTCCTTCCTTCCGAAATCCGACATGCTATATCGTCGGTGAAAAGCAGAACAACACCCGGTCCAGACAGGATTAGACCAGAACACCTGAAGAACCTGCCGCCAGTTCTCATCAACACCCTGGCTCGGCTCTTCACTCGCTACCTGTCAGAATGCAAGGTCCCTATTCAATGGAAAACCAGCAAAACCGTATTGTTGTTCAAAAAGGGAGACCTTCACGACATAGGCAATTATCGCCCAATCTGCTTGCTGTCCGTTGTCTATAAACTCTTTACTCGAGTCATCCTGAACAGGATTGACAGAACACTGGACGAAGGACAGCCATGCGAACAAGCAGGGTTCAGAAAAGGATTAGTACCATGGACCACATCCACACGATCACAAGACTCATTGAAGTTTCGCGAGAGTACAAACAACCACTCTGTCTCACTTTTATCGATCTGAAGAAAGCCTTTGATTCAGTGGAAACAGAAGCGGTTATAGAGGCTCTGGATAACCAGGGCGTCCCTACTCGGTACATAATGATCCTTCGTGAGCTTTATAAAGATTTCACGACCAGAATATCTCCATTCTACAACAATATCACTATTGACGTAAGAAGAGGGGTTCGACAAGGCGATACAATATCGCCAAAACTATTCACTGCCACCCTACAAAACGTCATGCGAACATTAGAATGGGACGAAATGGGAGTGAAAATTGACGGTCGACAATTAAACCATCTTCGCTTTGCTGACGATATCGTTCTCATAACACCAAACATCAGCCAAGCGGAACGAATGTTGACTGATTTCGATAACGCCTGTGGAAAGATCGGTCTTCAACTGAATCTAACGAAAACAATGTTCATGAGGAACGGATGGGTTTCTAATGCCCCATTCACGCTCAACGGAACGACAATCTCCGAATGCTCCAGTTACATCTATCTAGGTCGTGAAATCAACATGATGAACGACCTAGCCCCAGAGTTGAGCAGGAGGAAACGAGCGGCTTGGGGAACGTTTAAGAGCATCGAAGATGTAGTGAAGAGGACAAAGAACATCCGACTCCGTGCCCACCTTTTCGACTCGACAATTATCCCTGCCCTAACGTATGCAGCAGAAACCTGGTCGCTACGTAAGCAGGATGAAAGATCACTTGGAGTTATCGAACGCGCAGTCGAAAGGTCGATGCTAGGAGTATCCCGTATTTCGCAAATGAGACAAAGGATCCGAATTCCGACCTACGTCAACGATCGAAAATCAGAGACGCCGTTCTACACGCCAGGATATCGAAAATAAGGTGGGCCGGACACGTGATGCGCTTCAACGACAACCGATGGACGAGAGCCGTTACCGACTGGATTCCTCGGGACGTCAAGCGCTCTAAAGGAAGACCAATGACCCGTTGGTCCGATTTCTTCACGAAAGCGATGGAAGAAAGATATGATGCTCAGCGAATCCCTAGAGCGAGGAGAACCCACTGGGCTACTCTTGCACGCGATAGGGAAAAATGGAAGAGTTGCTGGTACCCGCTCGAGTCACTCGACGATCAACGGGACGACAGGTGATACAGGTGATATATATATATATATATATATATATATATATATATATATATATATACATATACATATACTATTCCTACACATATACATATGTACGCGCACATACACTCGTACCTACGTATACATATATAGATATATACGTATATAGACATACATGTATATATACATGCATGTATGCTAGTGATTCCTAGGCACAATACCCATACGAAAACTTACCGCTTGTATTTGATATAAGAATGGCTGCCCATTGTGACCAACTTGAAATTATCTTGTTTCACATTAACTCGTTGCATCAGAACCTGAAGAAAGGGAATATGTAAGAAGGTGAATTGATATATCTGCACAACTACATATTAAAGAAATTTCATCATAATATCTATCTTGCTGAAACTGTATAAAATACCATAGATTGAACAATGACCAGCGGCAAAAACTTAAAATCATACACTGCTATATAGATGATAAAGGGAAGCAGATAAGTAACGAATTGAAAAGATGGTTTAAAGTCAAATCAGCACTGATTACTAGTTTGGAGGGCTTATCTGAAATTGATGATGAAGTTCAAGACCATCCATCTGATTTTTTTAAAAGTAGCCTGAATGTAAGGAAAACTGCGGCTGAGTAATTAGGGACGCAGTTATCAGAAAACAAGGTACTAGTTCGCCCCCAGCATTCACGAAGAAGACGGAATCCTCGAACAGCAAACGAGATAGAACACGAGATATTTGAAAACCTTTATGGATGACGAATTAGATGAAGTGGATCAATGCTAGAAGCACTGGGACCCGTCCAATAGAATGTGGTGACGGGTCATGCAAAACAAATATAGAAGTCTCAATGCATAACTCTAGATTGAGGAGAAAATTTTGATTATAATCCTAAGTTTGGGGTGAAAATTTTCTTAGGAACTCTTTGAAAAAATACCATAGCAAGGTAGTAGTAATACATTTCTGCACCTTGTCTATCTCGAGAAATCAAAAATTTGAATCTACTACCAATACCACCTACAAATATGCTTTATAAGCTTTGAACTTACTTGGACGGTTCCTCTTCATTAATTGTGCGAATTCTAGCACATCAAAATTTGCTGGTTTAGCTGTTTTGTTCGCTGAAGTCCCAAGGTAGGCCCAGCCGGAGCTTCTTCAGGTCGTCACTGCACTAGAGCAGCCGTGTACCCTTGTGAATCAGGGGAGATTACCACCTTGCAACCAGTACCTACCAAGACGGCGTCGTTCCTGGTACAATTTACTCTTAGCTGGACTATCCGAGTGAAACCGTCGGACTCCTCCTGAGCTTGAGTGGCTTTGCTGGAGGTAACTCCCCGCTGTAATCCGCAGTCCGACACCCAGGAACACGTACCAGCCACGATAAGACGGCAAACCATTCGAGCGCTTTATAAAGCTTTAGTTACAGTAAGTAAGTTGAGTTAGATGTTATAAGCTGACTTTCGTTCAATCAATGGACTTAATTCCCCTGTGAAATTGTTTGTTCTGCAAACAATCTTTGAATGACACTACACTTTTTAAGAGATTTTGTTATCATGAAACATAATGAAAAACCACACTATAGGCTAAGCATAAAAAGCATTCAATTTTCACATAGATGTGTGGTAATCAGATAGCTTGCAGCGCTATCGAAAATTCGGGAAAAACACTGTTCATGTTCAAAATCCACCAAGCTAATTACTGTTTTCTTATTTACTTTCTTCAAACTAGTTTTCTAGCCACGCGAGTATGAAAGAGTACAATAACAGAGTGAAGATAGACAAGATATCTTTCACTATAAAAAATCACTTATGCAGAGCCGATCCTTAGTAATTATCCGATAAATAATTAAGGCAAAGCATTGTAGCACAGTAAATAGAAGTGCTGTCCAATTACAACTATTCGTTAGTTCGATCTTTACGAAGCTAACTAAGGTTTTTCACTACAGGGTCGTAGAGAAGGTACAAGACTACAGTTTATAAGGAAAACTGTTACTTCGTACATTAGTATATCACTGCGGTCAACCGCATAGAACAGATTATATTCAGTCATTTCCACGATGAGCAATGCACTCGGATGCATGTAGGGAAGTCGCCGGCTATTGCAGAATGCAAAAGAAAAAATTGATCCTCAATAAGTCTACGACCGACTCCACGATCCTGGAATATATGGGCCTCGTTGGATGAAGACGTGATCAAACCAGATAGCCCCGCGTATGAACAGCATCTACTAATGAAGTAACCGAGCTCCTATGAGAGAGAGTACGTAGAGTGCTTGGTGATGCCCGGTGCGGGGTCGATACTCCTCCTAAAAACACTCTCCTGCAAATAATCAACGATCGCCTTAACGAACGCTCTAGCTTGATTAGCACCGAGATTTAAACGAAATGTTCCCACCAGTATTCTACGACTTCATGGAGAAGGTGAAATCCTCAAGCAAATAATGAATTCGAGGAAAGAATCGAAAGGTAGAAGTCGTATGTATATATATACGTATGTACACATACACATACATGAATATATGTATAAACTTGCATATGTACGTTCATATGTACATGTCTATATGTATACATGTATATGTATACACGTATATACATATACAAAGATCTTATGATGTATATAAATGTGTGCATGCATATATGCATGTACACATACGTATATATATACATATGTATATGTATATATATATATACATATATATATATATATATATATATATATATATAGATGTGCATGCATATACCTAAACGAATTAGAGTTAAAAAGCATAAATATTGATAATCTGGGCAGTAATTGAACAACCAAAATTAGAAGAAAAACTGAAGCATTTTGAGCGTAAACGTACATCCAGAAGAAAAACTAGCTGTCCCCAAGCCGCATTTATTTCCGGCAGTCAACAAGTCGATCTGGCAGACGTCCAAGCCGAAAACCGTTTATCTCTCCTATAAAATAGAATTTGAACGATGTTTTATGCAAAAAGGCACGTAAACGTGTCACATACGGCAAATGGTACAGATTGAATGTGACGTCTTTTCAATCGGAATACAAAATAATGAACATTGTTGAACGGGACGAACGAGTTTCTTCACATACTTCCGCGTACCTTTTCAAAAAACTCGTCTTTTCACTACGAATAATAAATTGAGGTGATAGCAAAAAAACACACACTTCATTAATTTTATAAGTGTTAAACTAGGTATTGATAGTATTTTTAGTGCATTTCGCACTTTTATGATGTTTTGAATATTTCTAAGAGAATTGAGTGGTGAACAAAAACACGACCTCAGGCGGCAATCGAACCCACGTTTCATTCTATCCGGGGACTCGTGCTCTACCCCTACACCACTCAATACTAGTGGTGTAGTGGTAGAGCACGCGTTCCCGGATAGGATGAAACGTGGGTTCGATTGCCGCCTGAGGTCGTGTTTTTGTTCACCACTCAATTCTCTTAGAATGTGAAACTAGGCTATGACCTCATCAGGATAAAGTTCACATTCAAGTGATAACACTGATTATCAATAACTGTGGATGTATTGTGAAAACACGAAGTAGTAACTCATATGCTAGCAGTAGTAGTAACTAATGCCCATAATTATAACAATAACAAAAACAGAGGGCGATGTAGCACAGTGAATAGTAATGCAATTAACCAGAAAGCAATTTGATGAACGACGAATTGGTCAGATCTCTCTCCAACAATCTTATGTGATCAATCAAGTGAACGTCTAGGAACGCCTCAACTCGGCTAGCTCCTTCAAGACTACACGGAGAATCGGCTCTACTATCAGTCTACGACACTTTAATGAAGATGAAATCTTCAAGCAACAGTCGAAACAACACGTGGACTCTCCCAAGGCCTTTATGGGGGATGTATGCGACAGAACGAATCAATGAAGAAGTGCTGGAATCCGAATCCTCACAGTAAAATGCGATTACACATCGTCTAAGATAAAAGAATGGGTGCCCTTTTATCATGAAAGGGTAAAGGTAGAGCTCTCGGCGCTGATCAATCCCTGCGGGATGCGTTCTGCCCTTGTCTTCTATTTTTCAACTTCATTTGAGGTGATTTGATGCATTACCTGGCTTTTACAATGACTCCCCATGGCCTACTGTTATATCAACCAGTGCTGCTATTCTCCCAAAGAAGACTGGTGCCAAGTTTATCGAATAGCATTATTCTGAGTACGTCAAGCCGAAAGGCCAAGAACAAAGTTTACACTGCACATGGTCATTTGAAAAAATAATACATCAAATTCTCCATCTGACAGTGCCTTCAGCTTAGAAAAAATTCATATTCATCACGTCAGAGAATCTATAGGTTCAAAAAAAAATAAGCGGAGTATGTTCATACGGAAGCCACGTGTGGCGCAATGGTTTGAGGTGCTCTGCGACAAACATGTGGCCGACCAATCGATGGTTCGATCCCGCACTCAAGGATCACCAAACCTTCTATCTCTTCGAAATCAGTGAATCGGTAGGAGATTTGTCTGTGAGGATAGCAGCACTGAGTCGACCCATCAGCAGGCCATTGCGAATCATTTTGAAGGCCAAATATGCTCTTATTCACCACAGACGATGCTAGATGAAGACGAATGCATACAGCACCGGCCACGAATTGATCAGCGACAATGGCTTTGTCTTCATTATCCTATATGCTCATACAACTTCTTATCAAGATTTTCGCACGATGGTAAGGAAGCTAGTTTTTTGACAACAGACAATAGCTTCTCAACCAATCGACTTCACTTTCGATCAGAACCTTAAAGATTTTTGAGGAGACTTAACTTTTCTGAACTAATCACGTCAATAGTATGTGATGCGTATCCTTATATCTTCAAATATGTTAAAGTCGAAGCTACCTTAGTATCCATGACACAATTCAGGCATTTGAGGTTTTTGAAGGAAGAGCCAAAAATTGGCAAATACTCATGATTGCACTGGAATAATTATGAGTATTTGCCAATCCAATCCAAAATTTCCAGAAATAGCTATTATAGTCACAAAGTCAAAATCACGCCGCAGAAAGATTAAGAAAAATCAAGGAAAAATTTGTAGATTCTAGCAGTTTTTGGTTAAAAAAAAAAACAAAATATGTGTTTATTTGGATTAGAAAACGGCCACTGCTTCTGCATACAGAGGTCACAAATGAGTCCATTTTTATTTGGAAGAAAAAAAAAAGCCAGGAAGCCAAATCTAACAACGAACCCACCGATTATTCCATCCGAGGGATCGGTCCAAATATGGAAAACTAAGTCGAGAGCGTTAGTATTTGCGAGACGTCGGTGTTTGTTCGGCAGCATATCGAAGCTCTGCGTCAGCTATGCGAGTCTTTTCATCAATTGCAAGAAGCCGTCTGAAATATACAATGAACACTTGTCCATACATCTTCTCATTTTAACAGTTTTATGAGATATGATGGATTTGAAGAAAGTTTGAGCAGTGTAATACGACGTCTAAAAAAATCACCTATGATTATCTCTGAACTGGAGCCATGTTTTTGCTTCCTCTTCCGTCTTTTTCTCTAAAGACGCTCTTTTCTCCATTAACTCTGCATCTAAACGTTCTTCTTCCAAACACAGCTGATCAAACTGGGCTTTGAGTGCACGCTCTTCGTCCTGAAAAAGCTTGCCGTGTCGAAAAAGAAGTCACCAATGGTAAAGGATGAAGCTCTTGGCGTTGACCAATCTCTCCGGGATGCGCCACGCAGTCGACTTCATAAAGCATTGTTAGGGGTGGTCGAATGTTCATCTGATTTAACAATGACTCGCGTAGCCTAACGAAGCACTTAACGAGTCTGCCATGCTCCCAAACAAGTCTGCTACCCATCCACCGACTGCGAAGGGATGGAAAGCTAGATTAGCCTCGAGCGCAGGATTAACAAGTCGACCACGTATGCAAGACACCTCTAATAAATGCGCTAAACGCGCTCTAAGAAATTATTACAATCAGAACGGTGTAACAAAAAAAAAACCCTTTCTGAAACAATTGATAAAAAAGAAAAATCATTTCGCTCATTTTAGAAGGTGTCATTGAACAATGGAAAGACCCAGAACCATTGAATTCGGTCATAAACAGTGCGCAAAGTAAATTAACAACCGAATGCAAAGCGGAATGCATGAAAAAATTTCGGTTCTGCAAGCTGTACTATATTTGAAAGCGACGATAACCCCGAAAGGGGGCCTATAGCGCAGTAACTAGAGGTGCTCACCCATACACAAGTCGCTGACCGAAATATGACATGGGGTTCACCAAGCCTCTCATCCGTCTGGAGTTAGCTAATTGATACCGAACTTGTCTGGGAGGGTAGCAAGAGTGACAGTAGATCGCTAAGACATCGTAAGTTACTTTATAGGCTATGCTTGCTGTCAGTGACTTCTAACAATGCTTGATGAAGTCGAATACATATTGCAACCCTTAGCGATTGATCAAGTCAAAAGTTATAAGCTATTTGATAGTGTGAGAGGTTTCGGTGAATAATGAAAACTCTTAACAAAATAGATTTTCATGGTCGGAATTTGGGATAACTACTGATATATTCCGCACAACTTACTGTGCATATTTTGAGTAACTAAGATATAGAACACGTTTCTGAACTAATAACGTCCAGACATAAACGAAACAGCAAAAAACCGACGTTCTACGCCTAAATACCGAATAGAATGGTCCATTACATCTTAGGAGCAAGAGGAAACAACAAAAACAAAGGCGATCCACGAACCTTGAGATTCCGTAGCGTCTGTTTATATGACGCAATATCAGCACTGGAATATTTCTCCTTAAGCGAGTCAATCAATTGTCTGTATACGGCACAATCATCTTCGAGAAGTTGTAGTTGCTGGTCCATACCAACCAGCAATTCATCAGAACATTCCTAAAGAATTCTTGAAAAACAGTGGGAAAGGTCAAATAGAATTGAGTAAGTAATTTATAGTTTCCAAAATGTAACAGAAAAAAGATGGCTGGAAAACATCTGAAGTATAACCACCACAACCCTAAGACAACTTAGGGATAGCTATGAATTTTTTTTAGAGAGTCGATCCACTTTACAACTATTTGTTTTCATTTCACTTTGAGCAATCTATCTAAACACTCTGACGCGCAAATTACAGTACTTCTAGCATTCATTCGACAATTTTCCTTCTCGCGTTCACTGTTTGATGAAGGATCTCATCTTCTCTACGAACGTCGTACCTTGAAACCTCAAGGATTTTCAGGATGGAACTCCTAAAGGCATTCGTTGTCTGACTGCAGGAGAGCGTTGAGGGAAGGAGGATAAACTCAGCACCCAGCATTACTGAAGCACTCAGCCAAACCGCTCTCACTTCGTATTACCTAATTGGTTCAGGATGGGCGATATGGGAATACCTTCACGATGATGTGGCTATAGAATCCTTGGGGATTTTCATGGCTAAAAGCACTTTTCAAGATTGGTATGTGAGGATTACAGATTCTACATATTTCGGACAATTTACCACGGTGAGTTGATCTAAATCTTTTCGAGTGATATAAGTTGATGTTCATGTCGCGAAACGACCAAAACGTAAAGCGAAAATTCTGACTCTATGAGAAGAATACAAGAAAAATACAAGATACCAGAGATATATGAATACGTGTGCATATACGTACATATACACATCTACTTGCGCACATATATACACATATATACATAAATATGTATATGTACATGTGTACATTCTCCACTCTACCACAATATCGCCATTGACGTAAGAGGGGTTCGACGAGGCGATACAATTTCGCCAAAACTATTCAATGCCACCCTACAAAACGTCATGCGAACATTAGAATGGGACAAAATGGGAGTGAAAATTGACGGTCGACAATTAAACTATCTTCGCTTTGCTGACGATATCGTTCTCATAACACCAAACATCAGCCAAGCGGAACAAATGTTGACCGATTTCGATAACGCCTTTGGAAAGATTGGTCTTCAACTGAATCTAACGAAAACAATGTTCATGAGGAACGGATGGGTTTCTAATGCCCCATTCACGCTCAACGGAACGACAATCTCCGAATGCTCCAGTTACGTCTATTTAGGTCGTGAAATCAACATGATGAACGACCTAGCTCCAGAGTTAAATAGGAGGAAACGAGCGGCTTGGGGAACGTTTAAGAGCATCGAAGATGTAGTGAAGAGGACAAAGAACATCCGACTCCGTGCCCACCTTTTCGACTCGACAATTATCCCTGCCTTGACGTATGCAGCAGAAACCTGGTCGCTACGTAAGCAGGATGAAAGATCACTTGCCGTTATCGAACGCGCAGTCGAAAAGTCGATGCTAGGAGTGTCCCGTATCTCGCAAATGAGACAAAGGATCCGAAGTTCCGACCTGCGTCAACGATCGAAAATCAGAGACGCCGTTCTACACGCCAGGATATCGAAAATAAGGTGGGACGGACACGTGATGCGCTTCAATGACAACCGATGGACGAGAGCCGTTACCGACTGGATTTCTCGGAACATCAAGCGCTCTACAGGAAGACCACCGACCCGTTGGTCCGATTTTTTCACGAAAGCTATAGAAGAAATATACGATGCTCAGCGAATCCCTAGAGCGAGGAGGACCCACTGGGCTACTCTTGCACGCGATAGGGAAAAATGGAAGAGTTGCTGGTACCCGCTCGAGTCTTTCGACGATCAACGGGACGACAGGTGATACAGGTGATACATGCGTACATAAGCATATATATATATATATATACATATATATATATATATACATAACATATATGCTATCATATACTATGATCTTAACAAGAAAAGTAAATGTAAAAAAGACCCAACCTTACAAATCGGTGCATTGGATGGTACTTCAGCAGAACATATCAGCTCCATGAGATTCCAAGATTGACCAGCTAGATCTGCTGTACTTGCCTCATCTAAAGACTATAAAGGCTGTAGATGTAGAAAACAAATTGATAAAATGAAAAACAAATATGTTTTAGAATTTGGTGGCCAAGAGTTTTATGCAAATAATTGAATAAAAACGCCCTCGAAAAGAGTTGAAGGCGGGTTCGATTCCCTCCAAAGTAGTTTTGCATTTCACTAAGCATCATTGAACATAACTGATCTGCTTTTACGGGAAAATGTAGAATGCTTGAAATATTTCGACAACATTTTTCGGAAATTTTTGCGAACCAGGTCAAAAAGTTAACGAGAATGACTAGTGCGGCGGTTAGCATACATTTCCGGAAAGGGTGAGACGCGGGTTGAATCCCTCCTGAGGCCAATGTTTTGCATATCACTCGACATTTTTGGATAATTCTTAAAACTGAATGTTGTCAAATGTTTAGCTCCACCACAGCACAAATCGTAGGATAATCACATCCCAACTTAACCCTTTTCTTTCAGTGATTTACAACAAGCTAAAGGATGAAAGATAAAGCTCTCGCCACTTATCAATCCCTGAGAAATGCGCTACGCATTCGTCTTGAATTTATAGCTTCGTTTGAGGTGGGTTGAACGCATATTTGGCCTTTATGATGACTTACGGTGGCCTTCCGATGCATCGAGAGAGCGCTAACTTATCCTTTCAGACACGTCTGGTGCCAATTTAGCGAACCCGAAGAAATGGCGAAGGTCTGGGTGAGCCAGGGGCGCGAAGTCGAACCATCAACCTAATGTGCGACGCAGGCACCTCTAACCGCTGCGCCATATGCGCTCCTACGATACTTTAGTAAAAGCGTCACTAATTTTTAATCCAAAGAAAGAATATAGACCTCGAAAAGCACCTTAAAGTAAGATAACTAACACGTCGACTCTCTTTGACTGAATCAATATAAGAGGATAGGAAGGAATCTTCATGTTAATGAAAAGATCGCTGTAGTAAAATATAAGGCAAAGATGAATCACAGAAAAATTGACTAACACTGGAGGAATTTCTCAAATTTTAACATAAAACACAGCAGATAAAAAAAAATTATTAGACGGACTCTCGTCTAACTTCGGAAGGAGCGATCAACACCTTTTCGAAGACCTATCAGCTAAGATGAGATGCATAAATAAGACTTGCTTAACTTACACTCCGACCTCTTCTTCTTCTTCTTCTTCGGAGCCGATGACTCAAAACAATTGTCCAGAACCGGTCGCCCTCGTCTAGTGGTTTTCGTGGCCGCTCGAGTAAAATGTTCTTTAGTGGAGTTCTTTCAAAAACCATTCGAAAGTCATTCAAGCCGTCTCTACCGAGAAGGAATCGTCTCAAACGACTAAGAGGACGAAGACCACCACAGAGAGGGTGAACGATTGTGGACAATCGATTCCAATAATCGACGTTGAAGAAGACGACGACGTCGAATCGTTAGCCGAATAAATCTTATTTGGTTGGGAAGAAAGTTCTGGGGCACTTGTAAGAAATTTAAATTTTATGATGAATTGCAAACAAAAAAGAAATAACTGTTCTTCGAAATGAAGGCCATCGCGTTCGACGACTTTCTGCCACTGGCCCGCCAAGTTTCGCATCATATCGAAGTACCATCCTTCGACTTCGAATCAAAGAACTCTCGACATTATTCTTCAACCCCATTAAAGTATTCAAATCGGAGACCCTTGACAAAGTGTCAGGAAGCTTTCTGTGGACAAAGTTAAGCTGGTGGAGATGAGTTAGCACAGTTGTGTGAGAAACATCAAGTTCGATTGCCAATTCCCGAACACTTGACGACACTTCATCACGCGAAGCAGCAATCAAATACTTGTTGTTCAGCTTTGCTGGACGTCCTGAACGAGGCTTGTCTTCGAGGTCAAGATCTCCGGCATTGAAGAGCGATGAAATCAGCGTCCAGAAGCAGATCGGCTTCTGGTGTCTTCTCCGCCAACTTCGCTGATTTCACGTCGATTGCAGCTCGATGTGAAAGACCCTTCCTCCAATAATGATGCAATAAAACACGAACGATTGCGTCATTGGACATGGCGGAAGCTGGTAACAAATTGACGAATGGAGACGAATAATATCTCGGTTTTCAGGGGGGAATTTCCCAGACAAGAATCTGCAACATTCCTATGACATGATTAGGAGTTACCTCATGCTTATTGAAATGTCCCAGAACTTTCTTTTCAACTGTTCGCTCGGGCTGAATAACCTTCAAGAAAGATATTTGCCCTATCCCTTCGAGGTTAGATGAAAGTTGATTTAGCACGTCTTCTATTATCTGGAAAGAGCGCATGTGGCGCAGTGGTTAAAGGTGCTCTGCGTCGCACACAAGGTCAATGGTTCGACCTCGCGCTCATGGTTCACCAAGCCATCCATCCCTCTGGGGTCGGTAATTTGGTACCAGACAGGTCTCAGATTGGTCTGGGAGTATAAGCAGCACTGACTCGGTTAAGAGGGAGGCCACCGCGAGTCATTGTAAAGGCCAGATATGCATTCAATCACCTCAAAACGAAGTTAAAAATTGAAGTCGAATGCATGGCGCATCCCTCAGGGATTGATCAACGCCGAGAGCTTTATCCTTTATCCTTTATGTATTATCTGGTGTATTTCTTGCGGAAATTTAACTATTTCCTCCAATGTTCATAGGTTTTTCCATGCTTTATTTTTCGTTTACGTTTCACTACACTTGAAGAGTCTTCTCATTCACTTGAAGAGCTCCAGCCTCCTTCCTATCCCTCTTCCTTTTGATTCAGTCGGCAAAAAAAAATCCATGTAGAAATGGACTTGAAAAAACCGAAGACGTCGAGTCGTTAGCCGAATAAATCTTACTTATCAACCATATTTAGGCTGAAAATCTTTAGAAACAAAAGAAAGTGGATAAATTCGGAACATTTCCAGAATTGAAGAAAATTTACGAGAATGACTCTAGCGTACATCGATAAGAATTTCTGGGTCTATTCGTGCATTGAACTGAAGACATACGTTTTTCTCCTTTTCCGGCTTCGCTTTCAAATCGACTCTCATCGGACTTTGACAATTCAAACACATCAACGAACGTGTCTTCCCAGCCGACATAGCTCTGAAATAAAGAAAGGAGATATTTTAAAAAAAGAAAAGCGCGGAAATCCCCGTCAACGAGATGATGACGTCATCCGAGAGGACTCGGACTGCTTCAGTGCTGCCAGGAGGATCAGCTACAGAAGCACAATCGATGGAAAAAGGAGGAAAGACACGTATCTTCAAGGAATGAATCAGATCGACTGACGCGTCATCAAACCGAGGAACTCTGTGGAAATCGGCAATGACGCAGCGCCGCCTACGAAAGTCGCGCGCGATGGCGCGACAACCGCAAGCGGCGTCTTATCGCGGAGGTCTGGCCAGGAACGGCTTGGACAATTCTTGTACGCAAAGCGTAGAGGGAAAAGGCTGTACGGTGAGAGAGACGGACTATAGTGATCCTCTTTTATCTATGACTATGACTCATCGAAGAGCGAGCTGGCGCAGTGGTTAGAGGTGCTCAGTGGCACACACGGCGGTCGATCAATCGATGGTCGATGGTTCGCTCCCGTGCCCTAGCCTCACCAAGCCTTCCATCCGTCCTGGTCGAGTGAACTGCTACCAGATTTCTCTAGAAGGACAGCGGTAGACTTGATATGTCGGCAAACCAACACGAGTCATTTTAAAGGCGCCAGATAGCATTCAAATCATCTCAAACTTTACCAAATGAAGGCGGTCGCATGGCCGAGCCATCACGGGTTGATCAACGCCCAAAGTTCTATCCCTTAATCCTTTTATGGCTCTTCGTGGTGCTGGCACTGTAGCGATTATTATGGACATCTAGCTGATCGATGATGCACCTACAGCTAGAAGTTGATTAAAAATCCTCAAGACCGATTATTAATCCTTTCTGGGAACATGAACCCAACCCTGTGCGTCTCTAACCCCCAGCGTGTTCTGTCTAACCATGGCGCTCAACAATGGAGCCTGCTACGTCTTACAATGGTCCGATGGGGGAATAGACGACATTGCTAGACCCAACACGTTGGATACTAAATACGCAGAGTTGGGGCGATGGTCCCGACAGGGTAAATCAACCCTGGCACTGCCTAGTAGCGCATGGCTTTTCCTTGATGAGCTCTCAGCCTTTCTAATCTGACGTGATCTTTCCAGACTCTAATGGGAGGTGCAATCTGTCGAGATGTCAGCTGTTCAAAAAGGTTTTCATTATGACACCCTCGAGCTTGGTTACAAAAAAAAACCTACACACTATGATTGAAAATATCCATAGGCTCGGTGTCGACTGGAAAGTTCCGCCTGGTCCGCAAATTCTCTACTTCATGATTTCATTTGATCGGTCTTCACTGTTTTTTTCTTATTGAAAGGATCCCGGTACTTCTAGTTTTCGATTCGCTTCTTCTTCTTCTTCTTCATCGTCGCAGGATACTTCATTGTTCGAGAGCTAATCTCGAGGATACCCTGGCTGTGGCGCTTCGAAAGCCGTTCGTTGTTGACTGCCGCAGAGTGTTGCGAGGTGGAATTCCACCCCGTCTGTGCTGCGGCGAGCTTCAAAACCACTCGGCCGAGGCGCTCCAGTCCAAAAATTCACTTGAGAACAGTTTTCCCGAAGATTTTAACCCCCGAGGGGCGGCAGTTGATCGATCGCACAGCGCTACTCGCAAGAGGCGCGCAAGTTTTCTTATTCTATTAGGGTTTTTCCTCCATTTGGAAAGTGAAACCTTAGATTTTTTGTGGTACTCTGATCCTCCATGATTTTCTCTACATGCTCAATATGCTCATGTGTTTTTCATGCATATATAACTTTCTAGCATGGTGAGAACTTTAAGTGCGAAACGTAACGTTCTTTCCGCTCTTACAGCGTTCTATGATAACCTTTCAAAAAACCAATTACAGCATCGAAGTCCTCGATATTTGAGCCATCGAATGATTAGTAACTGTTTGACGAAGAGCAATCTACAAACCCCAACTGAACAAATAGAGTGAACTGAGTGTGAAACATAGTCTTATTCTCGCTGTTACAACGTAATAAAAAAGTTTCTTCAAAAATCAAACATACTCTTGGAGTCGCAGAGATCTAAGCTTTCGAATGAATACCAAATGTCCAAGAGGGAAGTTATATCCAGCGAGAAAGGTTTTCTAACACTCGTGTACCCCATGTGGTACACGTTGTCCCCTAGGGGTCAAAACTACCGCGGTTTTTTTATGTTCCTTACATGCTGAATATTGAGATGGAATAGGTTACAGTAGGAGGCATAGAGCAGCTGGTTTTTGGCACCATGTATAGAGCCGAGCTCTTGGTACTCAAGACTCATACGAACGGCCGATGATTCTATACGAAAGCAGAGTGCTGGAGAGAAAGGGACAGTATGGAAACTGGAAGTTTCTGGACAACGGCGACGTCACGAGTGCACGTGGATGCCAGCAATGTCGTCTACAACGCGTCGTCGACCACCCACCCCACCTGTTTCAGCACGAGGGCGCTTCCTTCCTCATTTCATCCACGTCCCGCGGCTATAGTCACATGCGTGCTAAGCCAATTGTTACACTGCTTGAGAGCCTTCATGAAGAGGCGGAACAACAAAGAGGAAAGTAGGGGAAACGAAACAATAAATTCGTCCGAAATGAGTCGTAGAAGGCGTAAACAACGGCCTTACAAGTATTCGGTATCGTAGTCCCTTAACGAGAGTGATCACCCAATGAAACGAGGCTGGATCGGGCCTCCGTCGGCAGGTCATGGGGCCTCCATCGGTGAATGACGGAGCCTCTTTCGGAGGGTCACGAGGCCCCCGTCGGCAAGTCATGGGGCCTTCACTGGCGGGTCTCGGGGCCTCCACCACCTCCATTGGTGGGTCACGGGGTTTCATGTACGACCAGAAGTAACTAAATCACAGCCCTTGCTCCTGAGAGTCTTGTTTAGTTCGTGCACAGTAAGTGCTCGGATGGCAAGTCATCCAGAAACCATACATTCATAGAACTTAACGAGACACATGCCCGTCTTGATCAATCCTATGGAGTCGTGTTGGAGATTTCGTGCTCCATTGAGAAGCCGACGCAGTTCCGGTTCGGATTGTTCCATACAAGAAACTCACTGGGTCAGCATACGGTTCCCAATTCCACAATCTACGTTTTTACAACAAGTTTCTTACGAGTTTGTCTTCTCTCTCTTTTCTATAAGAGACTAAAAGTACTCCTATTGACAGGAATTCTTTCTATTCAACCGCTTTTTAGCGGTGGTATGATTTTTCAAGAGCGTATGTGGCGCGGTGGTTAGAGGTGCTCTGCGTTACGCAGAAGGTCGATGGTTCGATCTCGCACTCATTGCCCAACAATCCATTCATCTCTCCAGGGTCGGTAGATTGGTACCGGACTGATCTCAGACTTGTCTGAAAGGATAAGCAGCACTGACTCGGTTCAGCGGGAGGCCACCGCTAGTCATTGTAAAGGCCAGATGTGCATTCAATCACCTCAATTGAAGTTAGACAAACATTGAAGACGAATGCATGGCGCATCCCTCAGGAATTGATCAACGCCGAGAGCTTTATCCTTTTTTTTAGAAGTGTACCCAATGATGTGTGATGTGCAAGCTTTGACGTCAGGCGTGACTGAACCCCCATCGAATCCCTTCTCGGGAGCGTGTGATTTAACCAATTGCACTACCGATACCGGTTTTGCCGCGACTCTTTCTACGCTGCAACGCATCAGTATGTCGGCAACCAACCGTCAGTACCTCCGGAAAGGGTGAGGTGCGGTTCGAGTCCTGCTTGACGTCAAAGTTTCGCACATCACTCAACATTATTGGGTGAAGACACTCCATCCTATTTTTCGAACGACCTGTTCAGAGATAAGTCCATCGTCTTTAGCACATTCGTGATGATTTGACCTCTACGCAGGTCATTTATAATGGGAGATATGATTAGACGAGAGCCTTTGCTAGAAACAAAGTAGAAATTTTGAAGAGAATTGTGAAGGTACAAAAAGTGGACACAAAGCGATGGCCTTTCAGGTGTAGTGGTAGCACGCGCCACCATAAGGTGGAACGTGGGTTCAACTCCCGCCTGAGGTCGGTTTTTTTGTATCATTCAGTCATCTTAAGTGAGAGTTTCAGCACAATACAAGTGCTAGAAAGCAGTAACATTGAAAGAACTATAGGTCATACATATAGGAGAAACTGTTAGCTCAATTGGGTCTAGTGCTGATATGTGCTTACCAGACCAAACCCGTTAAGGGTTGGTTGCTGACGGCTTTAATAGTCCAATTGCAAAAAGAGTCGTCGCGAAGCGTTGGCCTTGGTGGTACACTGGTAGCAAGCGCCTCCGGTAAGAGTGAAACACGCGTTCAACTCCCGTCTGAGGCCGATTTTTGAGTATCACCACTTAGTCTTTTCAGATGAATATTGTGAACATACAAAATTAATTCCAAAAAAAGGAATTTTTTAGCCTAAACGAGGTTGGTACGCCAGGGCCATACACCGGTGTTTCGGAGGTTTCGGCCTCCTCGTCAGTGTCCCCCGCCCCACATTAAGCCTTGCATTGAAGCAAGGAGGGAGGCGTATGTGATGATGGCATAGTGTACAATGACACCGGTCCATCACCACTGTTCAGTCGATGGCTTTCGGCTGGTAGACCAAAATAATCCATATGATCGGCTGTTTAAAACCTCGTGATAAACATTCAAAATTGATTCCAAAAAAAAAAGGAATGTTTCTAGCCTAAACGAGGTTGTGAGCACACTTAGAATAATTGTTCTCTCGGTCGCCACAGCTGCACTGCCCGCTCGATAGAGACGAAAAGTAGCACAGAGTTGGTCAGATGTCATTTATTCCATATTTCAAAACAGCTGGACAAAGCCAACCGGGTTTCACCGTGCAGCAACTTCAACCCCGTGAGGGACGACATGTACGTGCTGAGATACATGATTGTTTGAAGGCCTTTCTCGCTGGACAAAACTTTTCTCCAAGACATTAGGTAATCATTCGAAAGCTAAAATTTTTGCGATCTCAACAGTTTGTTTGATTTTTGAAAAACCTTTCTATTATGTTGTAACAGCG